>JAOEGL010000004.1:120391764-120609264 GCA_034509955.1 Urosaurus nigricauda | reverse complement strand
CAATTTCTGAATTGTTATTGTTGTGTTGTTCTGTGGGGAGATATCTATGCAAATGGGTCCCTTCTCTTGGCCATGTGCCCCACTGGGAACAAAGCACTCCAAAACCCAAGAGATAAAATTTGAATCCCATTAGCAATGCAAAAAGGTATGTCTTCTGAGATCCAAGATGTCTCCATCCTTTGTGAAGTCACAGCCCCCTTTGAAAATTTTAGGTGTTGTTTTGTAAAACATACCAAATATAGTCCCAATTAAAAAAAATTTTTAACCTTTTTTGGAGGTAGTGTAACGGAAAAACGGGTTCGGCTAGGACTGCTTACCCAGTCCTCAGCATTGACAAGAGGACCCAGAGTTGGTTAAGGGTTCCAGATTTATTCAGCCGGCACAGAATAAAAATGTCCTCAGTGGAATATTCAGATTTCCAAAGACCGAGACCCAGAAAAAAACAAGATGATGGGACTTATAGTTTTTACACAAAGGACTTCCAAAAATACTTTCTATTGGCCAATCTTAACTCTAAACAAATGAATCTCAAGCAATCAGACAAACGAACGCATGAATAATTAAAACCCACTTATGACTCGTCATGTCACATGTCACCTTACAAAAAGTTACTCTCTCTGTAACTAACCTTTTCACATTATTTCACAGTTGCAACTCTACTTATCTGGTGTTTATGTTTTGACTTCACTCTGGCGCCTCTGCTTATGGTACCAGGGCAGCTTGTACCTAAACAATTTCTTGTTTTCTCCTGTTTGTTCAGCATTTTCCTAAAGACCTTCGCTTAGCCCAAATGTTAGCCATCTTAAACTTTGGTTCAGCAACCATCTTTCTTCATAATTTAAGTAAGAACTAAATATTAAATATAAAATTTCCCCAGTTCAGTAGAAACCCCAAATAGGAATGTCCCAGTCCACTGGCTCCCTCTTTAGGATCCCCTGTATTATCCAAAAAGTGGTATCTTCACATCCAGGAAACATATTCGGGGGTAGCTGTGTTGGCCATAGAGCAAAGTACAATGACATCCACAATCCATACGGCCAATCGAAATACATAAAATACATAATGCAATTTAACATCGTGCCCTCTCCTGTACCTTCTCTGCCAGGATGATAAAATGATAAAGAAAAAAAAATTATGTCTTCAACAGCTGTTGTAATTTTATAAAAGAAGGGCTTGTGGTAAAACGATCACAAATTGTCAGCACTTGGGAACAAGCAATTTGGAGTGGATCTGCACTGTAGAAATGATGCAGTTTGACACAACTTTAACTGGCGTGGCTCCATCTGACAGAATCCTGGGATTTGTAGTTTTGTGATGTAGCAGGAATCTTTGGCAGAGAAGGCTAAGGACTTTCTAAATCTGCAAGCCCAGGATTCCATAGGATGGAGCTACAGCACTTAAAGTGGTGTCAAACTGTGTTATTCCTACAGTGCAGATGCACCCTGTATTAGTCTATCGTTTGTACTGTAAGCCATCAACTACGGTCGCCCACAAAGTTTTGTTCAATTAGAAATGTGTGTTCAGCTCTCTTCCAAGCTTATCAAGAACAGGGTGTTGTGGATGTATCAAGTTGTTTTCTAGTTTATCCATGTAAAATCATCAACTCAAAGCTCAAAGTCTTTGTTCAGGGCTCTCAAACAAACTAGACGTGTGGTCCATAAGTAAAAGCAAACATAAGAGCAGAGTAATATCCTTATTGTGTGTCTTTATGCTTTCAGGTTGCATGGCCACCCCATGAATTTTTTAGGGTTTTCTTAGGCAATGGATACTCAGAGGTGGATTTGCCAGTTCCTTCCTCTGAAATACACCCTACAGCACCCGGTATTCATTGGTGGTCTCCCATCCAAGTACTGACGGGGCCACTAAAATGTTACAAGAGTAGTGCATACATGACAAGAGCATTGAGGTTCTCCAGAATTCTTTGTCACAGAATATGGTCCAATAATATGAGGATACTAGCATGAGCCTTTTGCTACTTTCATACTTTTTTCTCTTAGACTACAGTAACACCATAAACCACTCCTGCCTCCAGTATGCTTAGGAGAAACATGACTATCTTCTTCAACAATTGTTTGTCTCAGGTACCTGTACCCAAGGCATTCCTTCTGTTTCTCACACATTTTTTGTAACATTTATATCCTGTCATTCCTGCAGGGAGCCAAGGATCTGTGGCCTTTCCTAGCCTGTGCGATAGGCTAGGCAGAGTGATAGTGACGTCCAAGATCACCCCATGAACTTCATGGCTAAGTGGGAATTTTAAATCTAAGATAGGCTTAGTCTAAAACTCCAGCCACCACACAGTGGTGGCATTAGTCCCCTGGTTTTCACTGCCAACCGATTTCCCTATTGGGAATGTAGCTGTTGGAGGAGAGGAGGTTCTGAACCCCTGCCTTGTCTACCTCAACCATTTAAAGCTACTCCTGGTAGCACTCACTTAGATGTGTCCCTCTGCTAGGTGTTCCTCATTATAAAAGTTTCATCAATACCGAAGTAGACAACCACACATCATACTTTAAAAATATTTATGTTCATCTCATGGCTGAAGTTATCCAGAAGTTTGGGCTAGTATGTCATGAACATATAGATTATACACAATTTGAACTCTTCTTTCCACTGACTAATTCGGGGATGCTGTGTAACCTTTGAACAGATGTCTGGAGCAATTTTGGGGTGGATGAGGGCGAATAATTCCTCTTTAAACTCAGACAAAGTGGAGCTTAAATCTTCCACTGCCCAATATACTATGTATGATTTTGAAAGTAATCTAACTGTCCCTATTTATCTGTCTCTTATCTACCTCCCTTCCACCTCATGCCCATTATTTAATTTTTGAAATAAACAGCATTATTGTTAATATTAACATGTGCAATTAGGTTGTTGTTTTTTGTGACAATCCTTGTCAGTTATGAGTCTCCATTTTATGACCAGTCTCCACCTTTGAAGCCCTATATTCCTCTTGTCAATTGTCAATTTTTAAAAACTAAACCTTTATTGAAATAGATATTACATTGCCAACAATGAAGAACAAAACCCTGAAAGAGAGGACAGTGTACAGGTGTTTCGTATTTGTAAGAGTGATCATGAATAGTATGAGGGAGAAAAAAAAAAACCTTTTTGGATTTCTTGATAGTAATAGTTACTGATTTTTCTGTTCACTTTTTTACCTTTGATTGTCCCAGTCTAACATTGCTAACTTCAAAATCAATCCTTTTTTCTAATGTATTCTTCTACTATGAATGTAGCTTAATGTTTATTATTAAAGGCTAAAATTTTAATTAGATAGTAGACCAATATATGGACTGTAATGTTTCCCTTGAATCGGCATTCTTCAATTTGGATGCCTCCACATATATTGTACTATTGTACTTCTAACTGGCAGAATTATTGGACTGTTCTTCTCCATCATCTCTGTCTCTCTGTAAAGTAAGCTGCTACTATCAAGATCAGCATTAAAAGCTTCCCATTCCTATTGAGCTGAATAGTCACTGGAAAACTTAAATTTCACCAGAAAAAAACTGGGGCCAAAATAAGGCAATTAGAATATAATATACACAGATGCTTTGTATGATTATAAATACAAAGACAGGCAAGGCAATTGAGGAAGCTAAGGACATCAGTCAGTTCTGCAACAATGTGTGCAACATAAAAATCACAATAATAGGAATCAAAAAAACAAGAGGAAACACAATTGCATTGTCCACAAAGCTAGTTCTAATCATGGGCTCTTCTACTGCTAAGGGTAGTTAAACTTACACATATTGTTACATGACCTTAGATGTGGGATTCCCCACAGTTAAAGAATTCAACCCATATATTGGTCATGTACATATTTTTTTAAAAAGTTTAGTGTAGTGAATGTGCAAAACTATGATGTTCAGTATGCTACTCTTTATGCACAGGCCCACTATGTCTCTGGTGTCATCTTCTGTGTCATTTATGGAACAACATTAGTGTTCTATAAAAATGAAATCACACAGACCTCAGATGCAGGTGTGGTGCCATCAGTTAAAGCTTACAGATGAGGGTCTTCCAAGATGTAGTTCACCCCATTCTCCTGCGCCAGCTCCTTCTGCTGTTAACCCTCTTATCTTGAATTGCAACATCTGGGCAGATTAGTCTGCCTTGCTATTGTACCGCACCATGCAATGCATGTAGGATTACCTGGACTGAGCTACAACAGAGACCATGTTAACATTTTATGTGTGTGTCAGTTGGTGACAGTTCATATGGAAAGGAGCTTGATGGAGGGACTGGTGGGGGGAGGGGAGAGGCCATCAGAAAACAATTAGAAGAAAGCAAATATATTATCAGAAACTAAACAAAAAGTTAACCTGAGCAAGATGTTCTTTTTCTGCCAGAGATGGATTGCTATCCAGTTAATATCCATCAATTGACACCATAAATGTATAGCCAACAATGGTTAGAGGGTTAGATCATTGACTGACGTACTTACTATTCTTCCTTCCTTGCTTATTAATTGGCTGTCAACCAATTAATCAATTTCTCAGAGTTTGACACCAGAGGCAATTCCATTTGTGTAGGATAAGTTACGCTCCTTTACTCCCTGCATTTCAGGTGCATACTTATTCTTCAGAAATGCCTACACGTTAAGGTGTTAAACTGTCCCTTTAGGCCTTCAGCTTTTCTCCATCCCCTTAGGACTTTGAAATGGCAACTCCTAGGTGAGGTTCTGATCCGACTCCTGAAAAAACAGTTGGGAAACTGACAGTGTTGACACGGCATAAGCTGATTTCTATCTCCTTACAAAAAATAATTGAGAGAAAGCTCTCAGGCTTGCCTCATGAGTCAAATTATCCTATTGATCTATCAGTTATTTTGAGCAGAATGGGGAACTTTTGGATTCCGGGTGTTGGTAGACTCCAGCTCTCACCAGTTCCACCAGAAGAGCCACTGGTCAAGGATGATGGGTGGTAGTGGACTGCAGTCCAGCAAAATGTGGAGGGCCACAGATACCCTGCACCTGATTTTGAGATGCATGTTTTTAGAGGTCCGTTAGATGAAACGGGTATGCTGTGACACCACTTTGTGTTCC
Organism: Urosaurus nigricauda; assembly: GCA_034509955.1. Classification (NCBI taxonomy): domain Eukaryota; kingdom Metazoa; phylum Chordata; class Lepidosauria; order Squamata; family Phrynosomatidae; genus Urosaurus; species Urosaurus nigricauda. The sequence goes on along the minus strand of JAOEGL010000004.1, from coordinate 120,604,211 downwards.
TCTCCAGTCAGTACAAAGTCTCCAACTTAGCCCTCCACACCACCACCTGCTGGTATCAATAGTGGACTTTCTGCTTTTTCTTTCCTTTTTTTCTTTCTTTCTGTATTAGGAGTCATTTTACATGTGTGCATGGATGTGATCAGCCATGGTGGCGCAGTGGTTAAATGCCTGTACTGCAGCCATTCACTCAAAACCAGAAGGTGGCGAGTTCAAGACCAGCAAAGGGCTGAAGCTTGACTCAGGCTTGCATCCTTCCGAGGTCGCTAAAATGAGTACCCAGATTGTTGGGGGCAAATAGCTTACAATTGTAAATGAAGCTGTTTGTTTAACAAATTGTAAGCCACTCTGATAGTCTTGGCTGAAGAGCGGGGTATAAATAAATAACAAAATGTGAAAAGAAATATTGCTAATTGGCTTCATTCATGTTTTGGGCACATGGGATTCACAGACAAGTAAACTGAAGAGTATTAGTACTGAAAATAGTGTGTATCAAAGTAACATTGTGAATGAATGAGAAGTGTTCAGCAGCTTAACAATACTTGTCTACTCAGAATTAAGACTGAATTTGATTGGACTTACTCCAACCAAGAGAGTATAAAATAGTGACATTCATGGCTAGCATCCTGTAGGGGTAAGTTACTGCAAATTAAGTCCAGTTTAAGCCACAAGAGCCCACCTTTTTGGCAATTTCAGAGGTTAGAATTTCTGTTATGACTATGCAATAACCAAATCTTTTTGATATGGCATGCCCACCTCCCTTGACAGTCATTTCCATGTCAGTAGAGAGCAAGGAGAGTGGTGTGGATGTTTCTTGGTATTTTCCTTTCGCTGGATGCACAGCAGTAACAACATCTTCAGGGATCTCCTATGCAGGTTTCTGCGCATCCAGATAAAAGAAAATAGCTGGATACATATCTGCTCTTCTCCTGCCCCCTTGTTTTCCATCAGCATCAAAATGGCCATCTTGGAGTGGGCTGTCTCACTGAAAATATGGGTTTGCTATAGGAGATGTATTATAGCTACATGCTGGTGATAAATCTCCAGATGCTACAACTCTGTCCATTTTTATTCCTGGGAAGCATTTTATTTAGTTTTGGGTACAGTCTTACATTAACTTTTTTAGATGTAAGTGCCACTGTATCTGGTAGGTTTAACATCATAAACAGATATCTAAGATTACACAGTTTCTCTCTTCCTTGATCCCATATTTTCATTCAGAATTGATCATAGAATGATTTTTATTTTATCAAACTAAATGTGAGGCTGGATTTGAGGAACTAGAAAACATATTGGATCCAAATAGGTGCAATTTATACAATACTTCCCTTGGAGGGAAACAAAACAAACATATAAAAGGATTTGAAATAAATTTCTCATACTTTGTTTATTTTTAAGGTTTTGAAACTTAAACATGGCGAAAAAACACAAGAAATCCAACAAAAAGGACAATGCTTCAGATACCAAGGTAGGAAAGTAATGTTTGTGAATGTGGAAAATAATACTGAAAGTTATTGGAGTTAAATAACATAGAGTGAATGAGTAAGACTAGGATGACATGAACAGAGGAGGCCCAGTTACTATCAGTAATATAATTTATATCCTGTATAAATTATTCAAAAGACTTGCAGTAAACATATAATCATTGAGGTGGGAAACTATGGTATACTTTGTGAGGGAATTGAATTCCACTGATAGGTCCATGTTTGTTTTCACTCTAAATTTTGTAATTGTTGCCTGAATTAGGAGAACTGTAACAAAAATACTAGTTGAAATCTGAGGATTTTGGTGGCAATGGGGTGCTGGTTGGACTGATCACATAATGTACCAGTCTTGCACTGTAGATGTAAAGGTTTTGTGAAATTCTAGAATGCTGCTGTCTATTTAATTTGAAGCTGATAATCATACAGATCCTTTTTTCAGAAACATGAAAAGCCAGAAGTCGGGAGTAATCATGCTAAAGATCATCCAAGTCAAAGGTATTTTTTTTCTTTGTCATTCATTAAGGGCAGTCACTTAAGATAATTAAGTTTATTTTAATGAATAGTTACTCTTTTTGCAAGATTTGGAAACCTAAATTGTCCACACTGAAAAAGCAACACAGTATGAAATAAATTCATTTAATGTTAAGATTGTAGCATATTAATTGCATTGTATTTAACCAAATACATTTACACACTGCATATGTAGAGTGCATAAAAGATAAAAGACACTATTTCAGTGTTAAAACCTTTTTTTTTAAAAAAGATACCAATCACTGTTTAGGGAAATAAGGTCCTTTTATTTACATAAAACGTGTGAAACAGAAAGTATTGTTTGAAAGGTTTTTTGATTTCTGAAACAGTTAAAATGGAACTGTAGTATCTCTGGTCAAATGTTATTCTCAAGCCATTTTTAACTGTATCAGATGGTTATTAATGAAAATACCATATATACTTGTGTTCAAGTTGACCTCATGTATAAGTTGAGGGAAAGTTTTAGGGCCAAAATAATGGATTTTGATGTAGCCTGTGGATAAGTCGAGGTTGGAATTTAGGAGAGAAAAAGCTTTAAGATCAGGTTGGAAGTGGAGGAAAAAAATGGGAGCTTGGTCATCAGAGGAAATGCAAATAGGAGGAGGCTGCGAAGCAAAGGTTTTAAATTGGTCTAAAGTGGAGAGAAAATGGGGAAATGTGTGGAGAAGGAAATTTTTTGAAATTGGATTGAAAGTGGAGGGAAAATGGGGAAATGCAAGGAGGAAGAGGAGGAAACTAAAGTATAACTATCTAACAATCCCAGGAATTACAGAATTCCAACACAATTTTTCCTTTCCTGAGAAGGTAGCCAACCCATTGCATGCATTTTGTGAGGTAGAACAGCAGTCAATAAGTTCTATCATGCCAAAAGTTTATTACTGAATGTTTGTAGGTTTTGCTTTCATGTCATAACCTGTTCTGGGTTTGTTTACGCTTTTTGTGATGCCATGATAGTCAAAACGTCAGAGCCCTCTTTTTCTAATTTAACTAACAACGGGTGAACAAGGTCTGTTTTAAAAATTTAGCTAATGCATTCTACAATTAACTAATAATAACAAAGACATCCATTACTGTTTTCTGTGGTACAAAGCAATTATCAAAGAGAAAGTTCTGTGAATGCCATGTTTGATTTCAGCTATTGTGTAATTCTATGAAAACATCTAGTTGTTTTGCAGATTTGGTGATTGTTCAGTATACAATGTGGGCTTTTGGTATCTGCTGGGGTTTGGTCCCAGGACCATCCGTCCAAAATCCATGGATGCTCAAGTCCCATTAAATATGTAATATTAAAATGGTGTATCTTATATAAAATGACAAAATCAAGGTTTCATTTTGGAATTATATATATAATACTTTCAAGCTGTGGATGATTGAGTCCATGGAAAGAAAACAGGTGGATATGGAGGGTCAACTGTATGTGTGCTTTTGTATTCCTTGGTCTAGGATAGTATGTACTAGTTACAGAACATGCTCAGTAACCATAATCAATGAAATTATCATCCCTGTTGAAAATTATTTGGTATTATTTGCCTAAATCAGTTGCTTGGATGGGTTGAAAAAGTGTTTATAAAGACGAAGTGTTTATAACCAGTCATTTTTGTTACCAATATATAATGTTTGCAAGATGGAAGGGACACCAGTAACATATATTGCACAAGTAGATACAAACATAGTAGTGTAAATAGCTGGGATATATATTGGGCAGTGTCTTTTACATACTAGTCCACAAGGGGTAGAATCCAGACCACTTGAAACTCTGCTGTGAACAACTTGCCCACTTTTCAATTTGTACAGCCCAAAGATGTGCATAGGATCCTATAAGAGCTGAAAGACACCGTGTGTGTATTAGACCCTTGTCTTTCTTGTCTTATTAAGAAAACAACAAGAGAACTAGCTGACTGGTTAGAAGAAGTGATAAATGTCTTGCTACACCAGGACAAAATTTAATTTGATAATGTATAAAGGAGACAATTAGAAGACCATTGTGGAAAGAGTTCTCCAGGATTTCATGGTACTGGGCAACTACCAGTCATTTTTCAATGTTATGTTTCAGCACTGTACTGGAGTATGTGATAGATACCAATTCCCAAGACTCCTGGAAGGGAAACATTATCTAGATCCGTTTCAATCTATTTCCAGGTTTGGTTGTACTCTCATGAAGTATAATTCAGATTATAGATTGCATTTACACTTCAGATATCCTGTCACTGCTCTTTCTCATCTTCACCAAATTTATTCCATTAGTAATGCAGTTAGACTGGCCTGGTATGTTCAGATCTTTTTCATATGCTTCCATATGGTTTCTCTAGTTTTGCTATAAAGTGACAAATCAGCAAACTGACACCTTGGATAATTACAGAGGCTGTGTGCTGTTGATAGACTGAAATGGCATGCCATACAGAGTTTATATTTCTTCTGTAGGGGCATATACTGGCATAAATAGCCAATATTATCTTGCACTACTATGACACCATCACAGACATGTATGTTGAAACCTATTCATCTGCATGTTTCTTGGTCTTCATAGTTTGATATTTGTGGCAAAGTCCATATAGGATTCTTCTGTAAAATAGGATGAAACATATTTGTGTCTACCTATAAAATTTAAGTAATTGGTGGCTCCTCCCTCTTGCCAAGATATTTTATATTGGTAACATGGTTATAAATACTTCTCTTTGTTCTACTACTCAGGCACTGATTTAACTAACTGCATCCCAAACTAGGTAATAATTTGTCTACTGTCCCCTTGCTGTTGAGTGTGTTCTGTGATTGGTCTATTTTATTCCAGGCCAATATAAATAAAAGCATAATGTATGTTGAATAATTGTCAAATTTACAAAACTATCAGATATTTTCTTAGAATAATACCAGCTTTCTGTTTCTGTTGTTGTTGTTGTTGTTGTTGTTGTTGTGTGTCATTTCCAACTTAGGGTGGCCTTAAGGCAAGTCTTTACCTTTTGTGTTCTCCAACATTTTTTCCTTAAATATTACTCATTTCTTAGCCACAACAAAGTATAATCTCCATTATCACAAATTTCTTAGTAATACTTTCTGTTTATGTACTTTTGCAGGTTGGATGATGCTACGAGGTGCACAAAAGAAAAAAATAGTCTCAATTCCATAGAAGCTATTACTAAAGGTCTCCAGAAAAATACTTCACAAGAAACACTACACAGTGGTGGTGCTATAATGTCTCCTGAGCAGCGTGAAAAGATCACTATACATTTTAAGAAGAAAGCAGAACATGGTGGGAAAAGAAGTAATATAGATTTGGCAGCAGCTTCCTTTAGCAAGGAAGATTCTGACAGATATGTGTGCAGTGACCCTGATGTAAAAAGATGGAGAAAGGAATCACATGATTTAAGGATCCTGAACACCAGGAAGAAAAAGAAAAAGAAAAAAGCAGAGCACTCCAATTTAAAAGATATAATTGAGAGAAATATGCTACCTAAAGAGTGTTCTTTCCTTCCTAAGAAGAATGCTTTGAAACTAGATGAATTCAGCATAAAGCGGAACAGTTCAAAAGAACTATATCCCCCCACCTCAGCTGTAAATTTCTCAGGTCCTAAATTGCACACGCAGGCTTGCAGAGAAGAGACTCCTGACAAGTCCAAGTATAAAGCATTACAACACCCTAGAAAAAATGATGATGAGATGAGATACAAATCGTTATGTCCTGTGATGGATCTATCCAACTTTTGGAAATATAAAGAGAAAGGACAATCGTGCAATGGCTCCACCAATAATATGTGTCATTTGAGGACCCAAGTGAATAAATATGAGCCTGTAGCATTTCAGGCAAATCAGGTAACAAAATAAAATAGAATGAGAACTTGCTTTGTGAAGATTTAATAATGGTGGTCAAATAGCTTCCTCTTGCTTGTTGTGCAAGGACAGTGGCAAATGGCCTGATTAAGGAGTTGAGGACTTGTTTTTACAGTACCATCAATGAATATGGTGAGTTACATCCCTTCAGAAACAAGACAAAGAACTATCCACGGGGAGGTTATACTCTAAATTTGACCTAATGAAAAAACAAGGGATAGTTGAGTAAATACAGTGACTTGTGCTTCAACACTATGGCCATTTAGTTATGCTTAATTCTTGTCCTCAAGGACAGGTTTCTCAAAAGGTGGGTTATGAGTAGGTGGCGGCATGCATGATGGGGAAAGAGTTTTAGGCAAAAGGCAGCAGGAAAGAATGGACATTGTTTTTCAGTTGAAAGTGTGAAGTGAAACCATAGTTACAATTAGTCCTTGTGAAATGCTATTCAGTTTTTCTATGTTCCTTAGAAGCACTCCCAGCATGGTCTTCCTTTCTTCCTTCTCCTCTGTAAAACTCTTCAAGCTTGCAGTCCCATTCCAGCCCTACCTAATAATTCCTTAAATTGTTCATTTTCACCAGAAGATGTTTGACATGGATACTTGTAATTTTTTTTTGTTTGTATTTTTACAGAGCTCTGAGACATCATGTCACTCCTTTTCTGCATTTAAAGCCACTGAAAATACTGATGAAGACCAAGAAGTTAGTTGTTATTTAACTTTAATAGTAATGCGTACATACACTTGTTAACTGTAATACTGAACTCATGCTTGTGTGTAGATGTATATGGATAGATATGCTTGTGTATATGTATGCATTTCTGTATGTGTTAATTATTGGATTTATATCCCACCTTTCTCTCAAAATGTGTATGTATGGTGTGTATTGCTCATCCACTTTAAATTTTGACTCTGCTCATTGGTAGAGGGCAAATCTGCACAATTCCAACTGAGGTAATATGTACCTTGATGTGAAAAATGTTCCCTGTCCTCGCTATAGGCAGGTCATAGCTTCAGATATTGAAGCTTAGCTTCAAATATTGCTTGGACAGTGAAATCTCTGGGTTTACTATAAGCCCTAGTTAATAATATTCATTAGCACACTTACAGGAGTGTATAGTTTTAAACATGACTAGTGCTGCAGATATGTGCATATACACAAAGACATTATGAAGCTCATTGGGTAGCCATAGAATAGAATCTTTATTACGTTCATAGACCAGCACAGGGTTAACCATGATAAGAGGCTACATGACTGATTTTGACTTTCCACCTTTCCCTTTTTTCCCTACTGCTGCAAATTTTGCCTGCCTTAGCCACATGACATTTGTATCAGTGTCTTCCATGATGGAAATGATGGTTCTCCATGGTGGCTTACTTTGACCTTTGAAGCTTGTCATGTGAAAGCACAATACTTTCAGTACTCACAACTGTTGGATGAATGAAATTATGCACTAAACACAGTGCTTAGAGTTGTTCAATCCTCTAATAAGAGCTTTGATCCAAATATAATTTTACCATACTCTTGCAGTATTTCAGGTGGGATAGCATGTGCTACCCTTTCCTTAATTCTGTGTCAAGCATAAATCACATTCTGGTTCCAAGCACAACATACTTGCTGTTATAAAGATGATTGTTTGGTCTGGTTCTTTATTGCAGTCATATGTTAATAGCCTGGGGTAACACTTGAGTTGCCTTATTTGTGATTCATATTGGTACTGAAGTAATAGTTAATTGACTTTCAGGAAGGTGGGGGTTATTGGTATGGAGAAAACAACAAACAGTCCTATCTCACTTTTTGCCTTACTCTCCTAGTTTGGTTTACCCCTTCCATTTATACCAGTTGGGAGGGCATATGGAAATTATCTTTCCCCATGGTGACTGAAAAAGTAATGGGTTTCTAATTCCATTCCTGCAGCAATGAGGCTCAGAGTGAGCCCTGTTCCATCTTAATTTAATTAATGAAACTTTCTGCCTCAGAGCATGCAGATAACCTTATTCATTTCTTGAATAATGATGGCTTTGGGTTTTGATGGGTGCTTGGGCAAGATGTCTTTACTGGGAGGTTTTTCACTCTATACTATTACTACTGCCCATTTACTTTTACTTCTGGGCTCTATCCAAACCACCATACAAAGGGGTGAGGGCAAGGGCAAGGAAAGTGGAATCTGCTGCTCTTTTCTATGGTTCTTGTGACTGCTTCCTCAGGGCAGAAAAATAAGCATCAGCAGTGAGGAGGATGAGGATGGTATGGAGCTGTAAAGTGAAAGAGAATTGTGGTGATTGATGCTGGGAGTACTGCTAGGATGTGGGCCTTAGCCACTGATAACAGATCCTAGGACAGCCTGATATTACAAGTTTATATTATTCTTTTCACAGATGCGAATTGTAGAAGACCTTCATGCAGCTCGTATTGACCAAAAAATGGCTTTGCCTGTGGTGCAGACATGTGGAGAGCTGACCAGCATGGACATTGATCTCCCAAATGATGAATCAAACAAGTTTGCTAGTAAGCTTATCTATGTTATGTGTTTTTCCCCTCTTAGCAGGACAATAGGGAGATGGGAAAAGCCAATGAAGATTTCAAATTATTGAACTGTTCTGTTTCTACTTTTACAATAGAAAGAGTTGCTGGCTTGAATACTCTGATTGTGGTCGATACTAATATAATGATCAGCCATCTGCAGTTCATCAAGTCTTTGAAGAATAGTGATATTCCAGGTTTGTGCGGATTTATATGTATAATGGGTCTTTGAACAATGAATGTAAATTTAGAAAAGTAAACTTAGATGTATAATAAGACTTAGAAAAGTAGAATTAAAGGTATCTTGTCCAACTGCAGCTGTTTCCTACCAGCTGTTTATGTCTTAATTCTACTTGAAGACAGAACCTCCTGATTTACCTTTTATTGCTGATTGCCTTTGTATGTCATAGTTTCTGCTTGTATTGGAGACATATCCACAGGCAGTCTTCTGGGGTTTTTTTGGTCAGCTTTATCTAAGCAGACACATGGCAGATAAAAAGGATGGCTCATAAAGGATCAACCTGACACAGTTCCTCCCTTCTATGTCTTTCAGTACCCCACCCCACCTGTGTGGGTTTTAGTATCTTGAGACACACAAGTGACACAAAGACAGAGACATTGCACTAATCTGACAACAGAGGAGTTGGGAGTATTATTAGATAATCCCCTGTCCTGATAGTATGCAAACCATGTGACCACATAGTTTTCCGAATCAGGAGGAACAGCACACCACGAGCTTTCACTGATGCATGAAATGTTATCCAGACTGTCAAGATAACGTATATTCCAGTCTGATGTATGTTCTGCCAGCAATGTTGTTATTCATTCTGTGGAGGGCAGTTTGGACATTCTGTACATTTAAGAATAAATGGATACAAATTTGACATGAGAATCAGCAGTACTCAAAAACCAGTGCAGGGAGGGGGGAGACTTCATTATGAAGTAAAGAAACATCAGAGGCAAATTACAGAAAGAGAGGCTGCCGACTTAAAATTCATTTGAAAGTTCTAGAACACCAGAGTTTGGCATTGGATAGTGGGTCCTTGGGTTGGGTGGCTTCCCTAGTGTTATGTTTGTGTTACCAGCAACAGTTTTATAAATTGCCAGCGTTAATGCAGTCGTCACTTTCTGAACTTCTTGTACTATCTACAATCCCACTCCAACTATGGGAATTGTATCAATTCACAGCACTTCTTATATCTTTTGAAGTGACCTTCAACAGAAAAGTAGAGATTCGTGAAGCTCTATGTTATAATAATTCTGACAGTCTTGAAGCTTTTGTTCTTGCTGCAGCAATGTAACGTGGCTTCCTCTTTGCTAAAATCTAAACTCAGAAACCATGACGTAGGTGTTGAAACTTTGGCCAGTTCTATCTTGAATGCTCAGAAACTGTGTATATAGCATAGACCAGATAAGTTTATTTCTAATTTTCAGATTGCAGTTCCATGACTGGTCAGATTTAGAGGCCTAAATTCAATGGTTAGTCCCAAATAATCAGTTGCTGGATGTAAATAAACATAATTGACGAATCTTGTGGCTGCAGTTGGTCTACTCCAGTGGTCCCCAAACTGTGCTCTTTAATGGATTTTAGGCTTCAGCTTGCAGAATCCCAGACTATTGGCCAACATGTTTAAGGGTTTTGGGAGCCGAAGTCCAAAATCTCTGAAAGGGCATAGTTTGGGGACTGCTCTACTCTATTTGCAATTGAATTTTAGAGTCTTTCATACTAATATGGATATACAGTGGTCCCCCGGGTTACGAAAGTAATCCGTTCCGGATTACTTTTCGTAACCCAGAAAATTTTGTAACCCAGGGACCGCTTTCTTTGACGGACCGCACGGCCAATTTAAAAGGGCCTCGCGGTTTTTTTTAATCGTATCCCGGGGTTTTCTTCATAAGCCGGGGCCATTTTTGCGGCCCCGGCTCTTTCGGCTCCCGGGGATTTCGTTTCCCGGGGGCTTCGTATCCCGGGGGACCACTGTATATAATATTTTCCAGCCATGGATGCTTGAAGTCACAGATAAGGAATCCATGGATATGAGGGGCCAACTTAAAGTGTTTTACTTAGATACAAGCAGTCAGCTCAAACTGATTATGCAGTAGCAATCTATAACTAGAATTAGCTGATAACGGTCAATATTGGCATTGCATCAACACATATGAGTTCAAGATGAGAGTATTGAGAGAAGGTTGAAAGTGCAGCCCACTAATCTGGCAACTGATAATGGGTCGGTAGAGACGGGCGCTGTGTAGTGCCCTGGGGTCAAAATTAGGGCTGGGCATCCAGATGCACCCAGCCCTACTATCGCTGCAGGTGTGTGTGTCCTTCGACATGGCAGGTGCCACAGCTGTGCAGGTGTGGCACAGAGTACAGATGCCTCTCGGTAGAAGTGGCATCATAGGGCACCTCCTTTTTAAGTGCGCATCTGTGCAGAAGCATGCGGATGCTGCTGCACAGATACGCAGCATACAGGGGCAGCTTTGAGCTCCCCATCTCTATTGCCCCTTCATCATCTTTCTGTATTTTTAATGATTAAAAACAGAATTACTTTTGGAAAGTTGAGGAATTGTTGATGTATTCTGATAATTGCCTAATTTGTTGCTGATCATGCTTCTGCTCAGCACATATTTAGCAACATTTCATTTTAATTTAGTTTCTAATAGTTGGATTTGGGAATGATGATATATATTGTTGTTGATATATTTTTTATTTGGTGTGACAAAGTGCCTGAGATGTGGCTGTCTCTTTATTGTGTGTTATCCAGTCCTGAGTGGAGGAAAAACAGTAGTAAAGAAGGCAGGCTTTTAATGTATACCAATGTCTCTTCCTAGCCTCCCCCCTCCCCACTGTACCTTTTTCTGGAATCATATTTTTCAGCCTTTGCCTCTCTCCCAGATGTTCCTGACTTCAATTTTCCACATGCCTATGTACTAGAATGGCTGGCTGGCACTTCTGGAATTGGAATTTCCAAATATCTGGAGGATATTAATACCTGTATTGAAATGAACATAAACAACATATCATGCATTAGAAAATAAAAAGTCAAATGAGGCTATGGATTTTTAATTCAATGAATTTGTTTTTGTTTTCTGTTACTGAAATTAAGAGTTCAACCAAATAATATCAGTTGAAAGTGTGAGGGTGGAAAAAATAGGGGTAAGTGTAATTGAACATACAGTGTGAGATGCGCATTAGTCTCCACAAAGTATCAAAGACTGAATATGTATTTGTGCTAAAATCTTAGGGGTGTGATTTGTTATTACCTTGAGGTAAGTACAATGTAAAAATAGTCCAATTACAGTATGTCTATTCTTTGTCTTGGTGAAATTATTGGTAAAAGAATTTCTAATGAAATGGTGTTAGATCCTTGAACCGGGATGACTTTGTTGGCCGATCTACAGACTTTGAGCGGCAAAGTACAGATACTCATCCTCTAGTCACAACAAAACTACCTGTGTAGTGTGTACTCATGATTGGCAGGATACTCAGTAAAAGGGAAGTAAAAGAGAATTAGTTTTTAACACAGTAATTATTTGAAGAACTACAGGATGATCATTGTAATACTGCCTTTCTCTCATACAGGTATAGACAACTTTGTGCTTTTAATTCCCTGGGTGGTTTTGCAAGAACTGGACAACTTGAAGAGAGGAAAGATACTGGCAAATGTTTCACAAAAAGCAATTCCTGCAGTTCACTTCATCTATATGTGCCTAAAAAACCAAGATCCAAAATTATGGGGACAATCTATGCAACTTGCTTCCCAGAAAACACGTAAGCTATGGCAGTCTGATCGTTTTGAAAGATGACATCTCCTTTTGTGGTTACAGGACTACTTTTTAAAAAGATAGCTGAAAATATTTATATAGTTTTCATATATCTATTTTACAATGTGAAAACCTTTTGGCTGCTGGCTAAGTAGTAGAAACCATTGTGTGATTTCAAGTTTACTGTGTGCAGTGGCATCACTATGGTTGGTGTCATCTGGTGTGGGTGCCCAGAAGATGCTGCAGGGAGGGTGGCGGCGGCTTGCCCATCTGCCTTCCCTCCCTTTCTCTGTTTAATCACCTGCCTTCCCCTGCCATCCCCCTGCCCCCTAGTCATACCTGGAAAGGGTTGCTGGATGGCAGCAGCTGCAGCCTACCCTACCCTACTCTGCCCTACCCTCCCAGTACCTCACTCATGCACCTAGGGTTGTGGAGAGCATTTTCATCATGTATTAGGCCCCTGGGGCCATTTTAAGCCCAGAGAGGCCTTTTAAAAACAAGAACAACAACAACAACAACAACAAACAGTCAGCTCTTTGTAGCCATGATTTATTTTTATCCACAGATTCAAACATCTACAGTTTGAAAATATTTTTAAAAATACATAAATTCCCAAAAGCAAACTTTGATTTTGCCATTTAATATAAGGGATTACCATTTTATGATGCTACTGTATTTAATGGGACTTGAACATCCACAGATTTTGGTATCCATAGGGGGTACTGGAACCAAACTTCAGTAAATACCAAGGGCTCATTGTACTTCCTGTTTTAAAACAGGCCTTTCCTGTCCCTAAAATAGTCCAGGGGAGGCCCAGAACATGGCAAAAATGTCTTACAAGTCCCAAGAGGGCATATTGTGACTTTTTAAAAACAGTACAGTTAGCTTCCGACATTCACAAGGGTTAAAGGCAACCCGCTGCCTGTCATGGTTGAAAACCTGCAAATATAAATAAGTATAAATTAAAATCACAAATGCTTTTTTTTTTTTTTTTTAACCACAGAGAATATTTATCTAGGAATCGCTAGGTCCTACAGGGTCATTCTGTGGTCACCTTCATCACCTTGGAGGAACTAGAGGTTCCTAGAGAAGTGTTCTCTTGAAGAATTTCTAGGTCCTTCAGCATGACTCTGTGGTCAACATCTCCCAGGACTTGACCACAGAATCGCTCTGAAGGATATAGAAATTCTTAGATAAAACTTATTAATCAAATCCATGAATCATCAAATCTGTGAAAGGGAAACCAATGACTATAAGGGGCCAATTGTACATTTAAAAATAATTTGATATTTGTTGCTTAAAACACAAAATAAACAATATACAGGAAAAGCAAAATAAAAGGTAAAAAAGAAAGAAGATAAAAGAAATAGTTATCCATACCTAGCATGCGTGCCGCCCCACACATTATAACTAAACTACTGTCTATTAAACTAAACTAACACTACACTATAGCACATTTCTAAAATACTAAAACATTACAGTAAGCACACCTGACTAAACTCTAACACAGACACAAATGGCATCTTGGTTATAACCATAACCACAAATTATTCTATTGTTAGAATTCTTATTTCCCAAAACATTCATACATGGTTTCCAGACTTACAAAAAATCTTCAGTTGGTTTATTTTTTAAAATCCAAATCCATTTGGCAACTCTAGAAAATTCCACAACCTTAGCAACCCACTCTTTAGTCATTGGTGCTTCTGCCCTTTTCCAAGTCTGAGCAAACAATATACTTGCAGCAGCAATTCTTTAGCAAAGATATCCAGAAAGAGTATCATCACTTAGTCCACTTTTTAAAAAAATTGAACTAAAATATGAATCTTAGACCAATATCTTTTTGTCTTCATACAAGTCTACCAAATATGACAAAGAAAGAGAAAGAAAGAAAGATTCTTCCTTATTCTGATAACCCCAGCACAGGTTTGAAACCTTTATGGATATTTTTGAGAACCTGTTTGGTATTAAGTACTATCTATACACCATCTTATACATATTTTCTTTCATATTACTAGCTACAGTGCATTTTATATACTTAGTTCATATTTTCCCCCAAACATCAGTTTGTTTATATGCCCCAAATTTTGGGTCCACCTTCCTGTATATGTTCTTTTACAGATTCATCTTCCGTGTCTAATTGGAAGATGATTACATGATCATCACCTTTACAAATTCTAAGTAAAATTATTTTCTTCATCCTTTTTGTCAAGATCTTTATCTTGTTTAAATCTCTCTTTAAGTTGTAAATAAGCAAATCAGTTGAGATTAGTACCCTCTCTAAAAAGCTCTTTTGATTTAAACTACCAATTTCTTTGTTCAAATACAAAAGATCTTTATAATGTAACCTTTTCTAGCTTTTAAGCCATTCTCTCTGCAAAGGCATCCTTCCGCGAGATAACTAATAATATATGGGTGGTGGTGGTTGTGGCGGCTTTGCTTGTATTTATACCAAACCTGCAGAGGTCTTTCTAAGTGTGGTTTTTAAATCCAGCATGTACCTTGGTATTATTATACGAAAGATAACCATGCCAACCAAGCCTTAAATCATGACCTTCCAAATCCAAAATTCTCTCATATGTGAGCGGAATCCATTCTTTCAGCTGCACAAAACAACAGGACTAGTAATACAGTTTAATATTGGGGTTTTCTAGAACACCCCCTTTCTTTGGCATCACACAATATTTTTAATTTAATTCTGGGTTTTTCAGCTGCTAAACAAAGCCAGAAATATCTTTCTACCATTTCACAAATAGTATTCAATTTCTTATTATGGGGATTATTTGAAAATAGAAAAAAAGCCTTGGCAGATTATTTGTCTTTACTAGTGTAGTTCTCCCCATAAAAAATAGGTTGAACTTTCTCTGCTTTTCTACATTTCTTTTCTTTTCTTTCCAAATTTTCTCATAATTATTTTGAAACAATAGTCCATTGATCATGGTAATTGTAATTCCCAAATATTTCATTCTTTATTTGAACAAAATTATTTTGACTCCTGGGGGAGCCTTGAGGGTCATAAAAACAGCATTAGATATTACATGCGGCCTGTGGGTCACACTTTGTTCATCCCTGACTTAAACAAAGGAGATATAAATCAGGAAAGAAAAAAAAAACAGATTTAAATGTTCTGAGAATCACCATATTTATACCTAGTGACTTTTGGTTCATGCTGTACATGTAGTATAGGATCATAAGTAGACATATAATTAACATGGAGATAAGTTCGTGACAAAAATGTTTCCATTCAGTTCCAAACAATAATTTGCCTTTGAGCCTCCCTTCCCCATATTTGAGGAGAATACACTGATTGAACCAAGGAGATCTGTTTGGTTTTGGGAATATCATCTCCCTAGTCCTGTGAGAGAGAATCCAGGAATAAAATATTATTTGTACATGTCTACATATCAAGACTCTTTAAATAGATTTTTTGATATTTAGAAAGTAAATGACATATTTTTCCTTTTTGAACAATGCTGTTCAGTTATTTCAAAAATATGATATGCTTGTCTACTTTTGCCTAATTTACAGATGGTTTCATTATTGTGAACAATGATGATCGTGTATTGCAGTGCTGCTTGCAGTACAGGAACCTTTTCCCTCAAGTTGAAGTTGTACTGTTGACGTAAGTTCTGTGTGTTTAAACCATATCTTTCCAATTGGATATCAAAACTGAAATTAATAAGCCCACAGCTATCTCTTGTAGTTCTTGTAAAACAATGAATGCAGGAGAAATCTTCACAGGTACATGCCTTGGAATTACAAGGAAGTGTTTGTCACTGTAGTCTGCTAGACATTACGCATGAGAGACCTACACAAAGGCTTGATAAACTGTACCATTGAGTTCTGCATTCCTATCAACCTTAGTTGAGGATGAACCTCCTTCAGATGACAAGCATTCTGGTAGTTAGCTGTCTGTCTTTAGAAGGCCTGAGGCAATCTTTTGTAATATCAAAGAACACACCATGTGTAACGATTTCAGAGAGAAAAGCAAGGGGTCAAATGTGCAAATTCAAGGTACAGTACAGTCCTGATTATCCGACATTCGGTAATCCGACATTCTGGATTATCTGACGTCATCTGAATTAGGACATGCCCCCAAAATGGCGGCCACAATGGGCAAGGAGCCAGAACAGGCCTCAGAACAGACCCCAAGCACAGCGGCGGTGGCAGCATTGGGCCCAAAACAGGCCCCAGAACAGGCCAGTCTTCCTTCTCCTCCTCCTCGCTGCCCGGCCTCGGCAGTAGCCCTGGAGGACATTGGAGGATGCCGTTTGCCTCTGTCCTTACTGTGGTGAGGATGGCGGCAGTGGCGGAGGAGAAGGCTGCTGGCTGGGGCTCCTTGGATGTGCCTCCGTCTGGCATGCCTCGGCCGCCGAGGACCCCCCCCCCCCCCGCAACCAATCCATGAGCAGGTAAGCAGGGAAGGAGACAGGGAGGGAACAAGGGAGGGAGACAGGGAGGGAGAGAAGGAAGAAGGAAGGAAGACATAAATGGAACCAGCTGATAGTAGGATAATCCCTCCGGATTATCTGACATTTTCAGTTATCTGACTATCAGCCGGTCCTGTTTATGTCAGATAATCAAGACTCTACTGTATTCTGAACAGAGATTAACTATATGTTACTGGTGCTCATGTAGGAATTCTGAGGAATCTTGAAGTAATTAATCTCTTCCTGGAAAGCCATTGCTCTCCAGTAGAATGTAGAGAAATTTGTATCTTTGAAAAACAAGTTTTTACTAATTATCATGCTAGATTTGTAGAAATTCTATTTCAAGTAGCTTTAAAAAGGCATAGTTAGATTAGTTTGATCATTCACTGTTTTCTTTGTACTATACATCCACAGTGCTTTCCTTGTTACCACTCAGGAATGCAAAATCAAATCCAGCTTTCTTTTTACAGGGATGATAAAAATTTGTGCAACAAGGCCTTGGTGAGTGATATAAAGGCATGTAGTAAAGTAGACTTGGTTACTGCACTCGGGAAGTTGGTTCCAAAGAATGTTGTTATACGTCAAGATGCTTCCATTGACCAGTCACTATTGGGAAAAGGTTAGTTTGTTTAGTGTATTTGCAGCCCTATATATTTCTACTCAAGTCATCCTGTTTGAGTTCAGTGAGGCTTATTTTCAAATAGGTACGCATAGAATTGCAGTCTAAAGCTGGGAAATTAGTTAGTTAGCCACCTTGGGTTCTGTCCTGGAAGAAAGGTTGTATATAAACAGAATAATAATAAACTAACATTTTAATTGATTTTTCTCTGAGAATACTGTTTGTAGTTTTACAACTTCAGATAGGCATCACTGCTTCATATGATGCTAATATTTCTCAAACAGCTATACCAGTGATGCCCATAGTGGACAGTGTGCCTCCTTGGGGTGTGTGTGTGTGTGTGGAAAGATCCGGGGGGGGGGGGGGGAATGAGAAAAAAGGGGACAGCGGGGGGGGGACTTCAGTCAAAGTCTTGGTGCACAAGAAGGTCAATGGGAACCACTGCCCTTTGGACTATGGTGGAGATAAGTTAGAACACATGGTGGTGGGGGAGAGGCAGCAGCAAAAAGGAGCTTTCAAATTTGGGATCCTGCTTAAGTTTTGTGAGCTTTGCCAGGACTTGGCTGGCAGGTTGAAGCTGTGCTGCTTCTCCTGCTTTCTTTCATCAGACAGGCTGAGAGAAGAGGTAGCAGAAGAAACAAATGAGTGGAAAGAGTATCCAAAGTCAATTATTCGAAAGAGATTTCCATCTGTCTCAGATTGAGAGTCCTTCTTTGCCTGGGAGGAAAGTGGGAAGCTGGCTGCAGCTTTCTCTGCCAAGATGAAGAAAGACTGAGAGTTGTTGCTCAATCAGCTGCTCAGTTGGTGCTCTCTTTGCACCTGATCACCCTGTGAGCAGCAACCTAGCAGCTGTCCAATTCATCTTCCTGTTGCTGTTAGGCCAGCATGAGTGAGAGGATGGAGAAAGCCTGGTTTGCTGCTGCCACTGCTGTATTCACACATGAGAGACAGAAGAGGAATTGGCAGTGGCAAGCTGGGTGTGGCTAAGCTATATGCTGCTGGCTGGCTGGCTGCTGAACAAACAGTAGATTTGATATCAAAAAGACCTGTGCCTCTTCTGTCATGGTCTTGAAGGTGGCAAATTACAATGAGCTTGAAGGTGGCAAATTGCAATTGTATGGGGGTATATGTTCAGTAGTTGATGGAATGGATCTCCCCCATCATCCCTGATAACCTCGGCCCGACTGTTCAGCCAAATCTATGGCAGCCTCCTTTGCTCTGAGAAGGCATTCTTGGCTTTGTGCATCAGACCTCACCCTGAATGCGAAGTCGACCATCAAGGACATGCTGTTTGACAATGCTGGTCTATTTAACATGGAGACCAACGAACGTCTAAACTTTAAATACAGGATGAAAGCGGCCGTGAAGAAACACAGACCTGTGGTTTGTGACGATTGATTTGAAGGACACATACTTCCATGTCTCAATTTGAGAGGGTCACTGGAGGTTCCTGTTCTTTGCCGTCTGTACCAACATTTACCATTACAATGGCCTTTCCTTCGGCCTGGCTACAGCTCCGAGAGTCTTCACCAGGTGTATGGCTCCCATGATAGCCTACCTTCACCAACGAGGGATCCGAGTTTTTCCCTACCTGGACTACTTGCTCCTCACTGCATCTTCCAAGGACGACTTGCGAAGAGATGTCAAGTTCACTTTGTCCCTTCTCGGAGCTCTTGGGCTCATAGTGAACTTGACCAAGTCACATCTCAACCCAGTCAGAGAGACCAGGTTCATCGGCACCATCCTCGATTCCACAACATGCATCGCATACCTGCCCCCGGATCGGTTTCGAGATCTTTGCACTGCAGTCCCGGCTTGTCTCTCCCACAGACGGATAAGGGCCCATGACGTCCATGGCCTCCACGAACTTCGTCACTCCATGGGCATGGCTTCAGCTTCGACCTCTTCAGACTTTGTTCTTGTCAGTCTTCCATCCGATGACAGATCCTCCATCCAAGTGGCTGACGGTACCAATGCCAGTTGCCTGCTTGCTCTGCTAGTGGCTCGACTCCCAGAATGTCTGCATAGGCATGCCATTTTTGTCTCCATAACCTCAACTCACTTTGATCACAGATGCATCCATGGAAGGTTCGACCTCATCATCAAGGACAAGTGGTCCCCCAAAGAACAGACCCTCCATATCAACGCTCTCGAGAGGCTCGCTGTGGAAAAGGTACTGAAGGCTTTCAAATCAGACCTGGACAAGGTATTACTCTAGTTGACTGACAATACTATAGTCATGTACTACCTCAACAATCAAGGAGGCACAAGATCTCTGACACTACTCGACACCACCCTTCGCATCTGGGAATGGTGCATACCAAACGCATCTTGCTCCAAGTAGTTCACTTGCCAGGGTAAGAAAATAAGCTGTCCGACTAACTCAGCAGGTCTTCTTCAACTTGCCACAAATGGATGCTCCATCCCGAGACAGTGACCGAACTCTTTCACCAGTAGGGGATGCCTCAGATCGACCTGTTTGTGACCAGCAACAACAGACACTGTCTCTGGTTCTGTTCCCAGTTTTGAGCCCAAAACTCTCTTGGAGACGCATTCCTCTTCACATGGTCAGGAGAAATGCTTTATGCCTTCCCTCCGTTTCCACTCATCCCGAGGATGGTGTCCAAGATGATGGCAGACTGCTCAAATGCCATCCTGATTACTCCTTGGTGGCTGAGGCAACCTTGGTTCCTGTCCTTCTCCATCTGTATCAGAGGGATTTTCTTCGGTCCCGACTGTCTCACACATGAGAATAGTTGGGTTTGATATCTGGACATCGAGGATCTTCCGCTGGTGGCCTGGAGGCTCCGCCCTTAGAAGCTGTACCAGCTTCAGTATGGTTTGTGATCCTCGCTGCCCACAAGCCTGCCACAAAGAAGTCTTACAACTTCAAGTGGAGAAAGTTTGCTGACTTTCTCTCAGCGAGAGACCTTTCTCCATCTCGAGTGTCTACACCGATGGTGCTGGAGCTTTTGATGACACTTTTGGATTCGGGGCTGTCCCTTACTTCCATCAAGTGTTATATCTCTGCCATCTGCTCTCACTACCAGTTTGATGGTAGATCTTTTTTCAAGGACCCTCTTGTGAAGAGTTTCCTGAAGGGTTGCAGCAACCTCCATCCTCCAGCCTCAATACCGACGCCTGCCTGGCATTTAGATACTGTGCTGTCTTGTTTGCAATCTAAGCCCTTTGAACCATTGACCACTGTTGATCTGCGGCTGTTGTGGTCTTTCTTGTGGTCATCACTTCTACCTGCAGGGCAGGAGAATTCTGTGTCTTACAGAGGGACCAGCCTTTCCTTAAGTTTCATAAGGATAAGGTTGTCCTCTGTACTGACATCACCTTTTTGCCGAAGGTAGTGTCTGCCTTTCATATGTGTCAGGACATTGTGCTGCCAACCCTGGTTCCAAACCTGACCACCGATACCGAATGCCGTTTGCACACTTTGGATGTTTGGAGGGCCTTGGCCTTCTATTTGGACAGGTCTGTGGGATCGAGCTGTTCCGAGAAACTGTTTCAATGCTACTCAGGACCAAAAACGGGACTACCTGTGACTGCGCAGAGGTTTTCCACATGGCTGGTTGGTACCATCCACCTCTGCCAGGGTTTGAGCTCATGCAACTAGGGTGATAGCGGCATCCTCCACTTTCTTGACTGGAGTATCTTTGGAGGATGTCTGCAAGACTGCTGTCAGGTCCCAGCCATTGACATTCATCAAGCACTACAGGATGGACACCAGGGCCAGGCAAGATGCAGCCTTTGGGAGGGCTGTGTTGGTTTCTGCTGCACATTGAATTGTTTACACTGCAATTTCTGTACCTGTTGACTTGAATTCAAATGCATTGACATGACACCTTTGACCAACACCTTTGCATATTGTTGTGTATAAGTTTATGTTTTCATGTTCACTGTGTGATCTATGACTTGAATGCTTTTAATGAAAATGCATTGCACTTAAGGATCTTTCATAAGAATGTTCCAAACAAGGTGCTTTTTGATTCGAAAAATTTATTGGTTGTTTCAATACATACAACTTTGTTTTGAACCTAACTTTGGTGTCATGACACTCCCTCCACCACTGACCTGAGCTTGTCAGTGTGAATCCATTTGTATGATTCTCAGAGACTACGAAGAAGGAGGACAGGTTGCTTACCTGTAACAGTATTTCTTTGAGTAGTCATCTGCGAATACATACAAAGCCCACCCATCCACCCCTCAGTGTCTTGCTCATGATTATTCTCACTCCTTTGTCGCTGTTACGTGGTGTAAAGGTTCAGAACTGGGGAAAGAGCAGGAGTGAGGGATACTTATATGAGATGGGTGGAGCTACCATCAAAAAGTTGCAAAAAAATTTAAAGTTAACTTTGCCCAGTGATTCCAGAAGTTTCCGAGCTGACCTGTGCATGCACAATAGAATCCATTTGTATGTATTCGCAGATGACCACTCAAAGAAATACTGTTAAAGGTAAGTAACCTGTCCTTCTTGTTCTACAGATAGGGCCATGTCACACTGTATAAGTCTTTGAGCTGATGTCCCAGAAGATCACAGCCAGTTCACATCTCCCTGCCACCAGCAACATCTCTTGGCAGCATTTTAGAGATTTGTAAAAGAACCTGTTAATGAGACCCAGTTTTCATTCCCCCCCCCCCCCACTAATTTCCCATAGTATCAACTAAACAAAGAGTTAATATCTGTTGTGTTTGCTTAACAGATACTAGTTGCCATAAAGTGGAGGTCAGTTCTACAGATCATCTTTCAGTAATTATTCTTCACACAAAGAAGTGCTTGGGGGAAGTTTTATCTTCTATATTGCAAACAGAACTGAAGATTGCTTATGGAGACCTGTGGACAGAGGTGATTATTCTGAATGCTAGAAAGTAAATACTTACTGCAACCTTTTATTTCTCTTTTTAAAGGTTAAATTATTTGCCTTCATCACACATACTTGTGTACATTAATATAATATATAAATATTAAACATCATTAATATGTATAATAAGATGACTTTTACTTTAATGTTACTTATAGTCAAGTATTCTGTAGAAAAAGCCAGTCCATACACAGCCTAAAGAACATCATTTGGGGACAGGAAAGTGGTATCCAGATGTTGAGAGAACCTCCTGGTTTGAGGAAGTAAAAACTTAGGTGGGGAAAGTGTTTGAGGAAAAAAACATGTATTTGTGTGTGTGTGGGGGGGGGGGGGGTTCCAAATAATCCGGTAAGGACTGAGCATGCTCTGTGAGTGGATAGAAAGGAATGTTCCTGAAAAATTACATGGTTAGCTGGAAGTCTGAACACAAGCGCTACAATATTTTGTTGAAGGTCCTGCTTGTAAATGTAGGCCGGAATCC
Source organism: Urosaurus nigricauda (assembly GCA_034509955.1). Classification (NCBI taxonomy): domain Eukaryota; kingdom Metazoa; phylum Chordata; class Lepidosauria; order Squamata; family Phrynosomatidae; genus Urosaurus; species Urosaurus nigricauda. The sequence goes on along the minus strand of JAOEGL010000004.1, from coordinate 120,581,688 downwards.
TATTGGACAGTTAAAGATGTGTAATTTGGGTATTTATGGAGCTACACAGTGAATCCCAACCCAGTTCCCCAAATCCATGCTTACCAAAAAGCAGCTGCTGCTATCGACAGAGCCCTTTCCTCTGTCTCTCAGGAAACAGCAGACTGGTGTTTCCAACCCCACCCATGGATGAGCTGCGTTGCAACAGTCAAAAGTGGGGTCTGTGTCACAATTCCTCCACTTTACAGAGGTTATGAAGTAACTTTTAATAAATATCAGTAGAACGTAGTTTGATCCCATAGTTTGGAATCTCTTAGTGCAGAGTTTGTATAGGTGTGATAAATGCATGGTTGCTTTACTCTGCCAGCTAGTGTTATGATGTTCCTTAACTCTGAATTGCTCAACACATTGTTTTTTTTAATAAGGTTTTTAATTCGGTGTAGAAAATACCATGTTTTCCAAGTAGTGTACACAGTAATATAAAATGTGGACATGGCCTGCATGGCAACATACACACAGTTTCAAAAGGTTGAATCCAAGTTGAAAATTGACTGTAAAAAGCAAGAAAAAACCTCAAGTATTAATTAGCTTTCTATGTAATGCATAACAACAGTAGCATTAATGTGCAATATATTTAAGTGGCGATGTATCTTGTTGCCACAATGTTAAAGGCACTTCAAGATTCACAAGACAGAGGAATGGAATATCATACTGACATCACACAATCAGATCCTGAAAAGTATAAACATGTGTTACATTTTTGTAAGTTTTTAATCTCCTGGGAACTTGGTTTGCCAGGAATTTCTGACTTTGTTGAAGTACTGAGATCTAACAGTACTAATGCCTATGAAGTCTTCAGGAAGATCTAGTTCAAAGTGATATCTATATTTGTGGTATTAAGTTTTGGACAAAAGCCCCAGGAGACAATATGAAGAGATACTGAAACGTCATGAGGCCAAAGATATCTGCCTTTATATCTGTACGTTAGCAACTACATGGGAGGAGAAAAATTAAAACATTTTTTGCTTTCTAGCTAGTGTATCATAACCCCCCATGGACATTAACCAATGTGTTGGAATGTTACAAAAAACACTGGATGGCTGTTTTTGGAATGGTGATACCAAGGAGCTATTACTCGACCATTGTATATCTCTATGAACATCTATGTAAAGGTAGGAGAGTTTATGTTAACTCTGGAAATAACTGCCCTTCAGTCTTTAAAAAACTGAACCAATTAATGTGTTTAATTACCTTGCTTCATTTTGGAACCTTCAGAACTGTGAAGTGAGGTAACTATGGGTTTTTAACAATATTTAACACTCTCCAAATACTAATACTAAAATGTTTCAGGATTCCTTGGTGGAAGCTGTAGAAATTAAACTCACCAGCAGTGTAGACATTCCTGAGTTAAACCTGAAGGCAGTTTGATTATTGTACATCTGGTGTGGAGGAAAACTCACTGATAACTGCCATATAAATTCCTTTGGTGAAAATATTACACCCCTTGCATGTCTAAAACTGGCTTATAAATACTGTAACATCCAAGTTTTAGTAAATGTTTTTCATATTTGCTTTCTATCTTTCTTCAACATTTCTTAGAAAAACAGCATATATGTTGCTTCTCCCATTTCGTCCTGTAGGGTGGGTTAGCATGAAAGATGATGACTCTTGGCTAAGGCAATTTAGTTTGCTTTATGACTGAGCAGAGTTTTGTATCTTGGTCCCAGTCCTTTTATTCTACATCGCACTTGAGTTCTCATCTGAATACTTTTTGCTTTACAACACCAAATCTCTGGTGCCTGTTTATACTCCAGTTTAACAATCTTGAGGTGTTTTAAATATATGATGGCGTATTCTGAAATGCATGGTTATATTTATGCAGCTACATGTTCAATGTTAGCCAGCCTTACCACCAAGTCCATTAGATGTGTTGTTGTATTATTCTTCTTTTAGCACCAGTTTAAAAAGACTTGAAGCTGCCCCTGCCAAAAATGGATTGGAGCTGTGGTAAACACACGCTGCTCCCACAATCCATCTTTAATCTGGCCCAAATAGGAGCAGAAAAAAATCTACTCCTATTTGGGTTGGGAAAGAGCTGCCTTCTTCAATCCCACCACTGCCCACATCTGGGCAGCCAGACAGTTTCCAGATATCTTTGGAGGAGGAAGCATAGAAAAACTGCACTCCCAAGATGCCTGGAAGCAGGTTTAAAGGGCTGTCTGTTCTAGCCCTTAGTAATTTACACAAATGGGTTATCCTGCACCTGCACCTGCACAGTGCCTCTTTTTGAGGTGACTTTGAGTGAGTCCCATATTGTTGCCTCGTGTACGCTCTGTTCAGTGTTCACACTTCAGGCTAGATAAAACAGACAGCTCCACCTTAAAGCTCTGTTGTATGAACAGGCCTTGAAACTGCAAGAACCTGAGCATCATCAATGGCCTTTGACACTGAAAGATAAAGTGGGTACTTTACATCAACCCTAGAGATCAAAAAAATTGGTATTGAGTATGGAGAAGTTGGCTTTGATTCTGACGGATGTCAGTCCCTCCAAACATAAGACCAAACATACTTTGGAGGAGGTCCTTTTTTGTATACCCACTAAAAGACCAGAGATATTACTGATTAAGTTCTCATTTTGGACCATTGATCCCTGGCAAGTCTCTCAAGTTGGATGCACAGATGGTACTGAAGCATAAATACAACAAGAAGAGATTGAAGGATTACCCCTCCTGATGACCTTCTTCTGCTCATTTGGTTGTGGTGGCTACTGTGATATATTGAGTTGTCAAAGCCTCTCCGGGAAGTTGTATCTGAGATTGTCTTTCAAAAGTCTATGGTATCTCCTTCACCAGCTTCTCTGGAGCTGTTTACAGTGGTAATGAAGACCATTTCTACTCAGGATAGAAGATTAGATGACCATGTTTCAGAGGGAGAAATGCAGGAGTCTTCTGTTAGAGTAATAGCTTCTTTTTCTCCTGGTTGATCTTTGGTGCGTATGAAGCCTCTTCCAGCAATTGCATCTCCACATTGGCACTTATACCACTACCATTTCATGCCATGCTCTTATTCTGGTTCAGACACTGATTCCATCGCATCACATTACTACTACTGAGCTGATTGTGAACTTACACAACCCTGCCCATCCTCCCCTCATTGTGTCTTGCTGATTCACATGAATGGCTGCATTGACGTCCTATAGGACTGGTGGGTTTTGGCAGGAAGCCTCTTATGAAGGTGGGTGGGACTAGTGCCAAAACTTCCGAATGCTCCGAAAGAGACACTGCACAGGTGCAGAATAACCCATTTGTGTGATTTCACAGATGACCACTCAAAGAACTACAGTTACAGGTATGCAACTTGTCCTCCCTCCCTCTTGACACAAGTTATTCTGGTGCTCAGGAGAAGTTAGAATCATAAGGGAAACCTAATAATAAATGGTATAGAACAGTAAGAAATTGTCAGAAAAAATATATTTGTGGCAGTAGGGTAGAAGGCCAAATGTTGCCAATTGGGAGGAGTAATTTAAGTGAACAGTCAGCATTGACCTCCAAGAGACAGTTATGTGGGTTGAGGCACCTGTACAGAATATCTGGCAGTTGGAGGTGGAAAAAACAACAAGAAGGGAACTGTATGGACTGAACAAACCCATAGACTTTGCAGAACGTTATCAAACCCATATAGGGTTTTTCAGAAGATAGGTGTCTTTGGTAGATGGTAACAAGTCACAATTTGAGTGCCTTGTTGTATTCTTTGTTGTTCTGAGTGGTGAATATATGTGTTTCATTTGGTAATTGTCTGTGATTGTAATTGCTTTCCTGTTCTTTTTAATTTCAACTCTCATTCTTAATTGCACACACTCATACATACTCTCCCTCTCACTTTCAGATAAAGTAATTCAAGAGTCAATAATAACAGCTGTGCTCCAGGAATCTAAAATGCTATTGCAGACATTCTCCTCAAGATCAAATTATGATGGTGTCCTTTCACAGGCCATAACTGAAGTAGACAAGCTGCTTAAGACTCTAGAGAAGGTACGAGATGCTATCTTTTGACAGATGTATGATCTCTTAGAGAGCAAGCATGGTGTACTGGTTTGAGCATTGGGCTCTGACTCTGGAAACCAGGATTAAATCATGTTTGGCCATGGTCATTGGGTGACCTTGGGCAAGTCACATTGTCTCAGCCTCAGCAGGAAGCAAAGGCAACCCCTCTCTGAACTTTTTTGGCCAAGAAAACCCCATGATAGGTTCACCTTAGGGTTGCCTTAAGTCAGAAGCAACCTGAGAACACATGGCAGCAGCAAGTCTTCCCTTAAATATACAGTATGTAGTTCCCTTTGATTGGATCATGTTTACAATACTAGTGTTTCTCTTTCAAATTTATCATAATTCAGTGTCAAAAGTTACTTGAGCTAGAACTTTTTTTAAAAATTGACAACTGGGCTTCCAAGGGATCTTTGGGATATATGGTAAAAAAATAAACAAAAGTCTGTTTTATGCTGATATGTCCTTCTATCACAGGCAAATAGGAAGTATGGGAATGCTTACTCAAAGGCTGTGTATATTCTTAGATGAGCCTCTACCAGGGAGACATTCATCATCTCAGGAGTACAAAGTCAGGGATGGGAAGGGAAGTTATGTTTCTTAGGAGGAGGTTGTACTTACTAGTTGCCTTTTTATTTCAAAACAGTTGTGCAGTGCACAGGAATGTGACATAAACATTTCTCAGATAAATAAAGTAACTCTGGTCTTTAGCGATAGCCATGTCCTCTGAAGCTTCATCTAAATCCAAGGCAGTGAACATTTGGCACTCCAGTAGGGAAGTAAATATTTATTAACTTTTTTCCCACATGCAAAACCAAATAATTTCAAAAGTTTTCCCTTTACTGTACAAGTCTGAGTTCTTTGTGTTTTGTAATAATTACTTTATAGTGTAGGAACATTTTGTGAAAAATTCATTTGAGCACAAAAAACATGTTTTTGTATAGAATTCGCCTACATTTTTGGACAAATTCTTGCAGTTTCCTCCAGCCATGACTTTTTCACCATATCAAATCTAAATGCAAAACAGTTGTATAATGGCTGAGTATTCTGGTTATTATTATTATTATGCACCTTTATTTGTATAGCGCTGTAAATTTACACAGCGCTGAACATACAATCTGTAATTAAATGAATGAGAAAACTTATGAGTATACTTTACATCCCTACGATACAGATGTTTTGGTCCACATCTTATTGTAGGCTATGATGGGTAGAGTCAAATCATCTGGAGAGTCAAAAGTTCACTGCTTTAAATGCCCTAAAGGCACCAGATCCTGTTTGGTCTTGGAAATTAAGCAGGGTCTGTCCTAGTTAGTATTTGGATGGGAGACTGCCAATGATGTCCAGGTGCTGTAGGCTAAATTTCAGAAGAAAGAATTGGCAAAGCCACCTTTGAGTATTCCTTTCCTAAGAAAGCCCTATGCAATTAATGGTGTCTCCATAAAGGTGCCTTCTGGGTAATGCCTGTGACAGAAGGTGTCTGAGATACTTTCTGGATTGTGTTGGTACTAATTTCAAAATCTCTAGTTATTAAGGAGACGATGGAGCTTGTTGGAGCATCTTTCCTTTCCTATAAAGGGAAATAGATGGGAAAGTTGCCATCATACCTGACTTAGAAGTCTCAATCATTTTTTTAACCATTGGATACTGTGAAAATTATTCAAAACTGAGAATTTCAAGAATTAGAGGAGGGATGGACAAACTGTGGCCCTCCAAGTGTTGGACTGCGGCCCCCATCAGCCCTAGCCAGCCTAGTCCGTGATAAAGGATGATGGGGGTTGTTCTCCAAAACATCTGAAGAGCTTCACTTTGCCCACCTCTGACTTAGTGCATGCTTGGAGGCATGTGTCTTATTTGTCAGGTGACTTTTTAGCCCTGTACTGCAGTGTCCTTGTTAAATGTAAAATTTTAAATTTGGGGACATATGTGAAGCATACAAAGTTAAACATTCCTTATTCTGTTGTGGCTTCTGAGTAGTAGAAATTTGGTTTCATCAAACATCAGATTACCCTATGACCCAATTGTGAATTCATTCTCTGAGTGCTAAACCTCATCCAGGCAAAGGTGCGATATCCGTGTACAAGAGGGAGTTTTCAACAGAAAACATCTCCCCTCCAAAAAAGAACAACAAACAAACAAACAAGCAAACAAAACAACAACCCTGCTACCAAGAGAAATCCCTGAAAGAGTCCATTGAGAACTGAGGATGCTCAGTTTCATAGAGGTCTGTGTTTGTTGTTTGGGGCAATGAGTCAGAAAAGGAGGGTGAGACACAGTCTCCTGGGGAAGCGTATAGCTGGCTGCCAGGAATCCAGAACATTCTACTGTAACATCTTGTTGCAGATTTCATTGCTTATATCTGTTTAAAAGACTGCATCATTCTCAGGATATATTAGTTGGACAACAGTCCATGCTGTAGTAACATCCGACTTTTGACTACCATAGGTATTGCATCTATTTGAAGCCTTTAATCACTTGAAACCTAGGTACCTTCTGAAGAGACATCTCTTAATGTCAGTAAAGAATACTGTCTTCTCATCAGTAGTGCCCCAAATATGTTACTCCAGTGTACTTGGCATTCACTTGAATAGGTTTTATTGAAGCTAACACTTTTTAAAAGTTATATTTAAGTTAACACTTTTTCACTCAGACATTTTGAATTAATTTTTAAACAATACAAGTGAAGTTGCTTTTTTAATTGCAATATTGCTTTACAGATTTTCATTGCTTGTGCGTGTTACTCTGTTTGAATTTTAAATTGTGTTTTAAACTGCCATGGAATAAATATTTTTGTGGAATGGCATAGAAATTCCTTTAAAAAATTAACCAAGAGATTAAATGAAATATTTTGAGGAGGTGAGAAAACTTTGCACTAGACTCTTGCCATTAATATTATTACTGCAAGAGTGTTTTTTTTTAAACTAGTGGCATTCCTTTAAATATTTTATACTTACAGGTTTAGTCCATTAGTCCCAGTCAGTTTTCATCTTGCTTGCTATATTTTTATTAGTTACGTCTAGGAATTGAACCAGATTCTTCAGGTGTCCTCAGATCTACTTCAAGAGAAACTGCTTGTGAAAAAATGGAAGATGTGGCTTTGAACCAAAATACTCAGACAGAAAATAAGTCATTATCACCCAAGCCTTCAGCTGAAGGAAACAAGCATATGGAAATCTGGTCCGTCCTTCAAACACTGTGGGACAGAATTAATGGATTCAGGTACTATACCCTGAAAGAACTCTTTCTTCTCCAGTTTAATTTGACTTGAAAAATTCAAATTCACGTAGCAAAATGTTATCACCTTGCATTAACTAATATCTTCCAGCCTAACCAGCCTCAAAGGGTTCTTAGGAGAATAGAGGCAGAGCCGTACACAGGAGAAAATGCAGGATGAAAAAGACACGTGTAGATAAGACACAGTTGTTTAAACAATAAGTAGTTTACTGAGAAAAATTAAAACATACATATGAAAAATTGGGCTAAGGTTTCAAAAAACTGAAGAAATTATACATCAAAAAGGCATTGACAATCAGAAAAATAACAAGTGTTTTAAACTGGGTGGGATAACTACACATAAATACATACCTAGAAAACTGTAGGTGTAAAAATGTAATTTAATACATTAAACAAACTTGTTCAATGAAATAAAAATCAGATATTTCTTGATGAGTTAGCTTTGTAGCTGTGCCTCTTAAGCAAAGTGATTTGTAAGTGTTAAACAAGAGGAAATGATTATGAAACAATCTCTTGCCCATCAGAAGTGCTTTCAGAAAGTCACATACACAGTTTTGGTTTTGATGTATACACAACCATAATGGAAGGAGTTCAGGCTACTTCCTTCAAGAATTCAGGTTACTTTTTTCAAAATTTAAGGAAACATTGGGGCTAAACAAACAGGCAAAAAGAGGTGCTTTCAGGCTGGCTTGAAGGTGTGACATTTAGATGGCACATTATTTGAAGCCAACAGAAAAGTGCCCTTATGCAGAGAAAAGCCATTTCAAAAAGAAGCAGATTTTTTTCTGATTCTTCCTGTCTTGAAGCCATGTCATGTGGTCATGACATGAGCAACTCCAGCTGCCTTCAGAGCAGATAGTGCAGTTGGTGGGGTTTCAATGTGGCTTCAATGTGGCTTTAGAAAAGGCAGCTTCAAGACACTTTTTCCTGCCCATCTGTTTCGCCCCTTCGTGTCATATGAGAAGACTGGGGGTGCATCTACACTGCAGAAATAATGCAGCTTGACACCACTTTAACTGTCATGGCTCCATCCTACAAAATTTTAAGATGTGTAGGTTTGTGAGACACTGACACTCTTTGGCAGAGAAGGCTAAAGGCCTTGCAAAATTACAAATCCCAGAATTCCATAGGATGGAGCTTCAGCACTTAAAGTGGTGTCTTTCTTTCTACAGTGTAAATGCATCCTTGTGATGAGTCTGTTGTGGCTTACCTGTATGCATGTAGTATAGTTGACAGGACAAATCAGTAAGTAGTAACAGTGCACAGGTGGACAAGCCGTTAGTGAATGTTAAAACCCAACATGTATGGATAAACATATAAAATACATTTATTTCAGAAAAAAAGAAAATATAAGAAGTGCTTGAATAAGAGTAAGACTCTATTATGTTAAGACTAGCAAGGGATGGGAAGGGTTGGGGAAATGGGAATTTGGGAAACCATCTATGTAGAGTTATTAAGGCATAGGAACTTGTTTTTATGTTTGAATTTCTGCTATGCATATCTTGTATATGAAGTGTATATATGACAGAATAAAGATTATTTTTTTAAAAAAAACCCCAACATGTATGAAGTAAACTACAGCATTCCAAAGGAGTTGATAGAGGAAAAGTAGACTATGGGCTGAAATTGACAGCCAAGAAGGGACAGCTTGACATCACACCCCCCAAAGATGCCTCGCAACTGTGGCAAACACATGCCATAGTCGTGAAGAAAAGATCTGCTCCTATTTGGGCCCACTTAGGCAGCCCTGGCACAACCCCTGGGCAGCTTCCGGGCACTCCAGGGGCACGCATCACCAAAATGCCATGCCCCTGGAGTGGATTGAAGACACCCCTGTCTGATTGTGTGGCTTCTGGGCATGTTGAGGGCACGCACCATCAAAACGCTACACGCTCAAGCTTCCTGGAAGCTGGCCTTTACCATCAGTCTGTTTTGGCCCTTAGACGAAAATTTAAAATCCTGATAGCTATCTTCACTGGCCAAGTGATGCAGTAATATGCTTGCTCACTATGTCTCTTGCTAAAATATTTCTACTATGACTGGAATAATATATCTGTTTATTATTTATTATTATTATTCAAGGACATGCATGAGATATGGGAACAGACAGAGTGCTTCTAGTCTAGTAAACTTCTGTGTGTGAGGAAGGGTGTGTTGCATGCAGCAGGGCTTTGTGTCTCATTCTTCCCTCACTGCTATCCATGTTGAAATGGTCTATTTTGTTTCTTTATAATTAATCCCCCTTCTTTTTCTTTAGTCTTCAAGTCTTCCAGAAGCTGGACTTTAGTACAGTAACCACTACCGAGAATATGGCATCATTTAAAGAAGCATTCATGGATCTGCAGAAGTTAATGTCAGGAGTAAATGAAATCCTTTCAGGAATCCAGAAGTAAGTATATTTTAAACAAAATACCATAGCTGACGTTTATTCTAATATCTTGTCAGCAGTGTGATGGTGTTTTCGTACAGGCCCATGTTTATGCTAATTTTTACTTTAATAGTGTTCCATGATGATCCAGGCATCTAAAATAGTAGCCATTGGTCTTTCATGGAGTGATTTTTCCGAGACAATCTTCTCTTGTACTTTGGAGATTGCCTTGAGCCCGAGCTTATATTTCTTCGTAGTGAAAACTGTGGTATTCCTTATATAAAGCAGCAAGGATTCAATTTAATTTGGAATATTTTCAAACTGTATCTGTGGATAAAGAATCTGAGGATACAGAGGGCTGACTGTACAAAGATCAAGACAACGTGCCCTACCAGCTGTTCTTAAACTGCAGTTTCCATCATCCTTAGCACAGATTATTCTGTTTGGAGCTGATGGGAATCATGGTCTATACACCTTCTAGAAGGCTACAAACTTCCCATCCTGACCTATATGAACATAGATAGCCTGTTTTCCTCAACCTTGCTTGATTAGGATGATATCAGAATTCTTAACCATGGTGAGAATGGCATCAAACCATGATCGGAAATAATGGTTTGGATGGGTTTGCATATTTGAAAAGCAGTGTCCTTACATTTTTAGAGTTCTAATTTCCGATGTGATAAATAGTTTTCAGATTGCAGGAAAAGCCATCCAGAAATGCGTTAGGTTCCACTGCTGCCCGTAGCCTCTGTTTTTAATAGACCACATTTCATTCTGTCTGCTTGTGAAATCTATGAGAGCGGGTTTTTTAAAAACAGGTAAGCCAGTTTCAAGGCTGCATGGCTCTTCTGCCTTGAAAGAGGCAGGTGATGCCTCTTTTCCTCCACGATGTTGTGCAATAGGACTGAAAACTGATACAGTGAAAATCCAGGGGTTCAGTAGATAAAAGGAGACTTTTAAGTAATGTGACCCTTGCCTGGCCAGAGCAGCAATGGAAGTTAACTGTTGGATATTACCTTCTGTGTTGTTCAGAGTGGACTTCTGTGGTAAATAATGCCTCATTCTTGCTGGTGTTTCTCTGGATACCTGCTCTGGGAATAGAGTTTTGTTGAGGAAGCTACATTAAGATACCACTGTTTGGAATTTAACTAGTTGTAAGGCAGCAGTAGGTGTTTGCATTAGACATTTTAAAATATGAATGTTGGCATGGGTTTTTTAGTCCTTTTTAAAAAAGTCTCAGAATGCATCTGAAGAAATAGATCAGGTCTACAAAAGTTTATGATGCTTCTCCCATACAGGTAATCTCAAAGGTGCTACTAGACATGAATGCAGTTATAGTAATGAAAGCAAAAACATTTTTTTTAATCTAACAGCCTATGGAAGCCTATGCATTTACGCCTAGGAGAGATATTGCAGCTGTAGTAATTTCCACTTTAAAAAACCAGCATTTACAGTTGGCCCTCCACATCCATTGATTCTGCATCCACTGATTCCACCATTCACAGCTTGAAATAGTTTTAAAAAAACCCTAAAAGCAAACCTAGATTTTACTATCCCACTGTATATAATAGACATGCACATCTACAGATTTTGGTACCCACATGGGGTCCGGGAACCAAACCCAGGGAATACCAATAGCGCACTGTAACTTTATTTTAATCATATGTTAAGAACCTCATTACAGATAATTAATCAAAGTAACATTTGAATTTTTTGCTATATCTGGATGTCTGCTTAAAACTCCATTAATGAGTTGTTTATATTTTTCTTTTTCAGAGTTTTAGTGCCAAACAGTAGCTTTCAAGACATATGGACGCTATATAACTTCTTGACTAATGCAGAGGTGGGTCAGTTTATCTTTTAAACTATTTTATAGGCTTTTTTGTACAGTTGTACCATCATAGATACTACCCTGTTTCCCCAAAAATAAGACATCCCCATAAAATAAGACCTAGTAAAGGTTTTGCTGAATTGGTAAATATAAGTCCTCCCCTGAAAGTAAGACCTAGCAAAGTTTTTGTATATAAATCTTGTATATAAATATATAATAAATGTTCATTTGTTTTGTTCAACAATAAATGTAAATTCTTCATGGCAAAATAAGACATCCCCTAAAATAAAACCTAGCACATCTTCGGGAGCAAAAAGTAATATAAGACACTGTCTTATTTTTGGGGAAGCACAGTAATCAACAGCCATAGCCATACCAGTAAGTACCTCTGTTATGTCCTTATCTGCCTGCTACAATACTCTTCCTTTTTCTTTTTCTAGCCATTCTTCTCTAACCAATCATAGTAACCATGCTGGCTGTGTCATTCTGGAAATTGTTATCAAAGAAGGAACTTTTTGAAGTACTTTCTGAAGTAACTATTTAGCTAGTACAATGGAGGGTCGCATATCTAGAAACATGTATTTGATGATAGTTCTCAATTCCATCTCATGTAGATTTTAGCAGTTTTTCTCAATACCTCTTTTGCTTTCTGGATTAAGAGATAGAAGACTTATGGATAGGTTTGACACAAGACCAGGTGAAAATCAGCTTAAAAACCTAACAATGAGAAAGAATATCCAGGGGAACATTGGGTTCTTTTGCAGAGGCAGCTAATTATCAATAGGTAATGTCAGGTTTTGAGAATTAGTAAGTCTTTCTACATGTTTCTTTGTGTTTTCCTCCATCCACAGATAAATAATGACACTAAATTTACTGCAGAGGAACTTTATGAATGCATTTCCCAAGAGGTGTACAGGTGAGTCATTAAGAAGGAAATCTGATTTCACTAGGCATAATAATTTCTCACTTACCTCTTCATTGTGGTGAAAACATGTTATATGTGATAGCTTCCCTTGTGTCTCTGAGTGGTGAGTGGTTAAAACTGGTTATATTTAAAGAGGGAGAACATTAAATATTCACATCCTTATATGTTGCATACATATGCCCTGAGATTTTTTTCCACAGAGGTAGTCTGTTATGTGGTCAGGATTAGTTTCCAAATTGGTTTGACATGAAAGCATAGTTCTTTCAAAGCGATTTCTAGTATTGGAGGCCCAGGTACAAAATGTTGGACAAATTAGCTTCCCAGATTTCAGGAAAGAACCATCCCAGAATGGGTAAAACCTCATTCCTGCTCAGACTAAGCAGGAGCTCCCAAGAGCTAGCAGTCTGCTTTAATCGATTGAATCCCTGACTTCTCTCTCAGCACTCCCTTCTCACTCAGCCCTGGTCAGATGTTCTTTGTTCCTCCTGTCTTACTAACACTTAAGTTCTAGAGTTCCATAGACTTCTTGGTATTCCTTTTATTTTATCATCTGCTGTCTCCTCCCCCATTTCCCTACCCATTTTGGTCGGTTACGGTACCTGCAGGGAAAGAGACTTTTAAGACTTTCAGTTTTCAAAGTCTTCAGTCAGAGCTCAGAAACCATCACTCAGACATCTCTGTCCTTGAAAGACAGCAGAGTGATATCAACAGTCTCCTCTAGGCACTGTTTGGTGTTGAAGCCAGTCTTACTCTTGATTCAGGGAAAACCTGAAACAGTGGGAAACCTAAATGCAAGGCTTGATCTTCCATCCTATTCATTATTAATCAAAATGGTGCAAGAGAGTGTGACAGATGGGTTGCTCCAGGTGCAGGCAAATCAGTGGCCCTCATGCTTGACCACAGCAGTAGCCCAGTGAGATCCAATAGAGGACAACTTTTAAATGCCCCAAAACAAAACAAAACAAAAAACACGAATTGCTTGGAAATGTTGGTGGTCCAGTGGTTTCCAATGGTTTGCAGATGGCACTAAATGGTATAGAGCATGACATCTTCACCTTCATGAGTCCAACAGATGGAAGGCTTGTAGCTGGGGGACAGGAATCCACTGATGGATTTCCACTACTTTAAATGGGGGAAGAAAGGAGTGGGGATAGCCTCTTTCTCTTTAGCAACAGAGAAAGATGGCCAGTTAAAGACAGGGACTGGAATATATCCCTGCCTTTGCTTGTCTTGCAATGCCAGCAGTCATTTTGAATTCCTCTTGTCCTTCTTTCAATACATCTTCAGTAGTTCCTCAAGAGGAAATTCTATGACTCACCAGCTGCATTTTGAGAAGCTGGTGGAATTTTGGTTAATATCAGTGCAGACTCACATTGGAGAGGATGTTCCTTTGTATCCAAAATGAATCAGTTGTGTGAATGTTGCAACAAAAGAACTGCATTCATTTTGAAAAATGTTTGCAGAAAATGAATCAAAAACTATGAGATAAATGTTCATGCCTTGATTTTTTTTCTTCCCTCTCCATCCGTAGGGAACGTCTGTCGATTGGATGTGGCCAACTAGCTCAACTGGAACATACAATCAGACAGTGCTATGAATCTGTCTGTTTGGAAATCAAGAACAGGGGATGGCTCTAGTTGTGAAGTCATCTGAAGCTTTTAAAAGAAAAGCGGTTTTCTTTTCAGTGGACACAATAATCCTGTAGTCTAGCCCAAAATGGCCACCATCATACTAGACCTTAATCTTCTGCAACTAATCAACATTCTTTACACTCTTGGGAGCCTGTGTTTAAAGACCAAATGCCACATTACATCAAATACATAGTTTTTCCCCCCACCTCCCATGGCTCCTACTGTACACAGAGAGAAAAATAAGCAAACATGCGAGGCCAAAACTGTGATTTGAAAATAATGTGAACTTTCCCAAATGTACAATAGTTGCAGAAGAGAGGTTTAGCGAAACAATGATGATGGTTACTTTGAGCAACCCAGTTGTCCTGTATTTCACCAGTCGTAACCTCTTTTTTTCACAGTACCCTCATATTGCTGAGGTAGGTAAGGCACCTTAAGAGCATCTTGTAACATGTTATGTGCTCTCTCTAAAACAGAAGTCATGATAATTTACAGTACTCATGTTAATACATCAAATGGTGACTGGCATAGGCAGGAGTGTGACACCTCTGGCAGGCTAAGCAAAGACTGTAGTAAGCTGCCTTTACCTCCAGGAGAATGCAAGGGCCACCAAGAAGGAATGGCTGGGATGCCATTTCAGTCACAATGGATAAATTTGTAGTCCCACAGGAAAGAGATGTGCATGAAGCTGCATGATTATTCAGGTCCCACTGAATAATATGACAGGAGCAAAATGTTATTCAAATTAATTCTTAATTCATTAGAATGTGAAGAGGGATTCTGCCAAGGAGAAAATAGGGATTAGAATCCCAACTCGGAAAGGAATCCCTTTGCAGATTCTGTAAGGCAAAGGCTACTTTGGGGAGTAAACATTAGGAGAGACAATGGGAAATTACCTCTCCCATGCAAAGCAGAATGATTAGAAGCTTATGAGGCATTGTGAACCATGATACACCTGTCTCTATCCCACCCCTATTTTCTTTGCCTTACACCGGCCTAGCCATGACTTGAAGCAACTTTAAGTCAATACATTGTAATTGTGTTTCCTGGTGGGAGAAAAAGTTAGCCTTGAGGTGAATCCTGAAGTGGTGTTACTGGTGTCTGTGCTAGTGTACTTGCCAGCAAAGGATTTTTATGGTCATGTTCCAATTTGAACTTTATGGCTGCTGTAAAAGGAAACACAATTTTGGTGTATTGATTTAAACATTAAAGCTGCAACGTAAAATTAACCTGCAAACCAATCTATGCAAGGCAGCATAAATGAAGGATACATGTGTACTGTATCAAAACTCTCAAAACTCATGAATTCTGAGCATATGCACAGGATTATATTTATCTTCTAACTTCAGAAGAAATGAGAGATTTGTATTTTACAGGCATGTCTGTTGAGTTACATGAGTGGAGTTGTTGCCTGTTTTGAAGGCTACTTTTAAACTTGCTTTTCAGGAGGGTAGAGAAAATAGGAATATTATTCTATTAATTTGTATGTCTGTAAAAAGCTTTTGTGTCTTTTTAATAATATAAAAACAAGAATTTCTTTTTTCTATTTATAAATAATTGTTTTATTGCTGCTACTTAACATTTTTGAAGCATTTGGGGGGAGGGGAGGAGGCAGAGGCTAGTACAACCCTAGTTAGTATTTTGGTTTCGTCTGTCTCTTAAGTCAAGAAAAGACAATTTATAGCTAGGCTGTTCATACTGTGAATGGGCTGAGCATAAGGGCCTCACAAGTACATAATAAACTGAAAGACTAATGAGGAGTCTCAATGAGGTGTGTACAACCACTAGTATAAAATGGATTCTGTTGGCTGGGAACTGTACTCTTAAGACATCTAGAGACCAGTAGGATAGAGAAAGCAGGGATAAGAAAAGAAATAATACTAAACAGCCATTTTAAAACAATTGAAACACAATCTGTATTATATCAGGACTTAAGCTTGTAGTAGAAAGATACAAATTTGTACAATAATTTTAAGATAGGTAAATCTTGGTTACACACCACAGAAATTTTGCAACATTGCATATTTGTTACAACTGCTTAACCTTGACCCACACAGAAAAGCGCCCTCTATATTATCTGAATTTCAGAGCCTGGCTTTTCCTTACTCACATTACATCCATGTTCAGAAACTCCACTCCAATGCAATGAACATTAATAGTCTGTATTAAGAGTTCATGTAACATTATAGCAGGGGGGAAACGTAAAAGCTTATGGTAGAAAATGACATGTTTTACTCCAGTCTATGCACTTTTGAGATTGTCTATTTGCTTTAACACATATTGTATGTCACTTCAGGATATAACAATTGACTATAGTTACATATATAAAAAGTTATAAAAGGCAGTCAAATTGGCAGGTGTATCAGCTTTTTTATATAATACAGCCATTTAATTAAATAAGGCTTTTTTAGATTGTTCCAGTTACTAAAGATTTTTTTAAAAAAATTCACACAAGGCCTAAAAAGCAGTTGCTGACATAGAAGATCACTATCCTTTCCTGCACCAGTGACAAATACTACGGAAAAAGCATTTGTGTGTGCAAATCAGCAAAACAAACACTGGAGGAAGCTCTTGAAATGATATGCCATCAGCTTTCACTCATTCTTTTAGGGGAAACCAAATTCCAGAGTTCATGTAACAAATTCTAATACCAAGGACACCCTTCATGTATTCCAAATAAAAATATGTACAGCATAGTAATAGTATGCAATATGCAAAAGCTTTGTGTTGCTGATGGCAACTTTTAACCTCCCCCCCATCACACGTGTACCTCTACTAAGACAATTACATCATCAAGCCTGTTAGTTTTAAAGAGACATGTTGAGTCAGAACTTGTGTATCTTTGTGTAGGGGCTCCATTCATTTGACTCTGGACTGTAGACTTCAACTGTGTTCAGAAATTCATTGCCATCAAATCCTCCTACAGCATAGATGGTATTGGCCACTGTTGCAAATCCAGCATTGCTTCTTGGAGTGGTCATGCTGCCCATCATCTTCCATTCATTTTTAGCAGGGTCATACATCTCCACACAGCTAACTGCATGCGAACCATCAAAACCACCACCGACAAAGAGTTTTCCTGGCAAGTGAAGAGGAATCAGTCATTAGACCACGGTCTTTACTCACAACGATCAGGAAAACAATGTATTCTGTATACAAAAACTCTTTTTAGTTGAGGTTTAACTGGATAGTGAATAAGATGAACTATTCTTATTCAAGACCCTGATAAAAAAACTAGCCACAAATTTTACTGAATTGTATTTCCATGCTTTTTAGATCTTCCATGTGCCAAAAAAATGAATGAATTTAAAAATTCACAGGTGGAATTTGTGCCTCTTAGCTTGCCTGCATAAATAAAACACAACATGAAAAGGACTGGATCAGGGAGAATCACTAAAGATTGGAGCCAACAATTTATCAGCCATAGGAAATCATAAAATATGGTCAAGTTTTGAGAATTCATGCCATACTATCAAGCCGATGGTGGGTAATCTTAAATTGTGGTTGCTCTGAAACACAGCATAAAACAGACATTTCTGACATCTTCCCTACAGTGGTTTAATTCCTTTTCAGTTCTTTTAGTTTTCAGCACCCACAAACTTACCACCCAGTACAGCCACACCAGCTCCACGTCTAGCCACATTCATAGGTGCAATTAGTGTCCAAGTATTATTTTCTGGATTGTAACGTTCCACACTATTAAGGCAGTTCCAAGACTCAGCTCCTCCAATAATATATAAATATCCATCAAGCTCACAGACAGCAGATTGATGTCTACCTAAAAATTTAAAACCAAAAGGAGCTTAAAGGGGATGGGCAAAAGAGGCAGTACTATCAAGCAGCCCTGACAGCATGAGTGTTAAGTTTTTATGACTGGCAAAAGCTTCTAATGATGTAGTAGTAGTCAGTATTACCTGGTTGGCGTTAATACTTTCAAGACAGCCAACTAGTTCAAAGGAACTCAAGAGATCTCATTTTGTCACTCTTATTTATGCAAACTATAAGACTAGGACAGGTGGTATACTTCCCACCCAGTTTCAATAGATGAAATTTATCTCAAGAAGCCAGGAAATGAATTCTCAGTATATTTAATTTCAAGACAGACAGTATCAAATCCCAACCGCTTGCCACAGCACACTGGCAAGGAGTAAGCAATCTGGTGTCTTCCAAGGTTTTGGGCAACAACTCTCACAACTGCTACAATTTGGCCGTGCCAAATGAAACCTATGTGAATTCTAGTCCCAAAATATTGATAGGGTATTAGGGTGCCCACCTGCTATAGCATGGCCTCCCGAGATTACTCCCCTGCTGCAGGAAGTTCCAGCTCTTGTAAATCTTGTGTTTTATACACACTTCCTGAGAGCACCCAAACTTGATCAATACAATATAGACTTACGAATGTTAAGTGAAGCACTGTTTGTCCAAGACTTTGTTACAGGATCAAAGACATCACAGTTTTTTAATCCTTTCTGGCCATAAGGATCTGAGCCACCAACGATGTATAGCTTTCCATTCAGAGCACATACTCCTGTTAATGTATTTAAAAAAGAACATTTAACATACTGCTTGAGGATGTAAAAAGTAGTAGTCTTCATATGTTATTATAAACTTTTACCTGCATTGCAACGGTTAGTCCTCAGTTCTGGGACAGGAGTCCAATCATCTATCTCTGGATCATACATTTCCCCACAGCTCAAGTCATCTGAGTGGCCATTTGACCCACCAACAACATAAAGCTGTCCCTATATTAGAAAATTGGCGATATTAAAACGATTATTCCATTTATTATCCATGTTGGTAAAAAACTCAGGACTTCCAGCAGTGAATGGTTTTTAATCACATCCACAAAATCCTCCAAGAATAAAGGCAGGCATACAGCTGCTATGAACCTGTGTCCCCTATTGCAAGCTGAAGGGAAAGTGCGGCATTCCTTTCCGCAGAAATGTTTTTTGCTATTACTATCACACTCTGTCCCAACTAATCTAAAATACTGTAATTGCTACCAGCAGGATTTGACATGTAACTAGGAATTTTAATACTACAGGATGGATGCATGACACTCATACTACACAAACATACCATCAGAACTGCCATCTGGAACCGAGCTCTTGGTGTTCTCATTGGTGCAATAAAAGTCCAGCAATCTTTTCGAGGATCATAGCATTCCACAGTGCGCAAACATTCTTCTCTGTTATAGCCCCCTGGTAGTAATAGAAAGTACACAAAATATATTTTGATACAGAATCTCACAGTAGAAACCCATTTTCTTTAATTAACCAGTCTGCAAAGTAAGTGCTGGGATAGTATAGCTAAGTGATTCCCAAAGCCTGGCTTTCCAGGTGTTTTAGACTTCAGCTCCCAAATCCCAGACTATTGGCCAAGATGACAGGGGTTCTGGGAGCGGAAATCCAAAACACCTAAAAAGCCAGAGTTTGGGAATCACTGAGTTAGACCATCGCAGCACTTGCTTTGCAGACTATCCTGTGAGCCCTGTGTTTAAGAACAATAGTGGCACTGTTACCTGCAGCGATTAGCTTGCTGTTAAGTTCTGCTGTTCCCAATCCAGATCGAGCATATTGCATAGGTGACATGGGCTTCTCTATGAGGTCATCTGGCTGAATCTCAAAACTCAAACTTTTCATCAATCGTGGAGTACTGATTGGAGAACTTTGGGGACTGTTACGTCCATGAAGGAAAATCACACAAAAAACGCCATCCAGAACAGCAAGACACAGGTAGGTATTATCTGTGAAGAAGATAGTGGATTCATTTCCAAAATGTGAACATATGTTTTCATAGTAGAAGCTTTACTCTCCACCCTTTAAATGGGATGAAGAGACACAGACATTCCAGAAAACCTTCCCCTCTTATCTTTGGAGGAAGGCTGTTATACTTATGAACAACACATTGCTGTTCCTTTCTTCCTACTATTTCCATGTTTAACATTGGGGTACTTAGGAGTAACTTCAGAAACAAAAGTTAGCTTACTTGAGGTCTTCTCTGAAGCAACAATTTTCCACTCGTGTTTAGGAGTCAGCACTGCTGCATTTGGAGAAAGACTTCCAGAAGAACTGCTACTTAACTGCTTGAGATCATTCTCACGGGGTGGCTTTTTCTGCAAAATCAAAAGGCAGCTACAGAAACCTAGCCAGTGGCACATTCTGATCTGCCTTTGTTTCAGAACTATTTTTCCTTTTATGGCTGTGCAGCCTCAATTATAAAGAATATCTAACCAAGAAACTTCATTAATCAGCATTTTAATAGCAAGATAAAATATTCAACACAGTACTATTCACAAAAAACAAACATTTCCTCTTAAGCCATGACACACTGCCCATCACTTCTCAATTAAATGAGTGACTTAGCCTCATATAGGCTTATATATATAGGCCAAGATAGGCTTATAAGGAGAAAAATCCAAATCATCACATTCTTTCAAAGCACATCTTTACCAAGTATAAAGACTGGGGCACCCTTACATTACTTTCAAGTGTGCACACAGCCTGGCTGATTACATTTAAACACCAAATCTTTGAAGAATTGTTGTATGAATTTCAGGTATTGTATACTATCAGCTGCCAAGCTGTATAACTAATACTCGATATTTTGGTTTTAACAGATGTAATTTTTTTTATTATTCTATATGATGTCCTGCCTGTAAGAGTCTTGGTAGTCTACTTGGAGACCACAAATATAGAGCAGTTAATGGGTAGATTTCCATCCTCTAATTCCTTTCCAAGTGAGACAAGGCATGCATCTGTGCTACTTCATTTTCAGTCTACAATAAAGTTTTCCTTTCAGACAATTACCCCCTTACTCATAAATACTAGCCAGTTTTCTTAATGCAGTTGTTTTTATCGCACCTTTTTTTAGTTAGTGGTTGTTTTAAGGTGCTATATAGGTTACTCAAATTTTGGTAGGGACTGGTTTCAATTACATATATAAATAAATGAAATCCAAATATTTATCAATACATATTGATTTATCAATACAGTACAGGAACACATTGAAGTTTGGGCACTCAGTCTCTAAAAGGTTCACCATCACTGAGCTATGTCATATACAGGTTCAGTATCCTTTATCCAAAATGTTTGCAACCAGGAATGTTTTGGATTTTGAAATATTTGCATATGCATGAGACATTCTGGGGATGGGACCTGAAGTATAAGCACAAAATACATTTTGTGCACAGTGTTTTGAATCATTTTTTGCATGAAACAAGGTCTGTGTATGTTAAATAATCAGAAAACAAAGGTGTCAATATCACCCATGTGGGTAATTTTGTAGTATTTCAATTTCCAGATAGGGGATATAGCAAATACTCAAAAAAGAAATGCTCTTTTTTCTGGCACAAAACTCCAGACTAGTCAAAATTGCATTTACACTGGAATTTGTGTACCCCAGTGGTTTCTAATAATGAAATTTCTCATTCCAGGGATCTTTTCTGGAGCTTGATGGGTGCTAGATAGGCTCTGGATGCCCCATCACTCACACTGTGATCTCACCACATTACTGACTGGGCTAGGATGGGGAAAAGGAATGGTGGGCAATATGAGTCATCTTTATTGTTATTTGATGTAGGTGCTGATATCTTCTATTTAAAATAAACTACAGTGGTCCCCCGGGTTACGAACCCCCCGGGGAACGAAATCCCCGGAACCCGAAACCGCCGGGACCGCAAAACAGCCCCCGGGATCCGAAAAAAACCCCGGGATCCGAAGACAAAAAACCGTGCGGCCCCTTTACATTTGCCGCGCGGTCCATCTCCTAAAGCGGTCCCCCGGGAAACGAAGATTTCCGGGTTACGAAAGGTAATCTGGAATGGATTACCTTTGTAACCCGGGGGACCACTGTATAAAAACTATAACCTTAGGTAGCTTCTTCAGCACTTAATATAAATCCCATAAATAAAACGTGAGAAATCTTTTCCATCTCTGAAATGTTAATTTTCAGCTTAGTTTCACTAGTATGTGTATAGATGAATTCAATTTGTATCTTCCAAATACTGGATGTATCTGTTAGGACACTAAATCAATAAAGTATTTTTTTTTCCTTCTTTTCTCATCAGACCGCAGCCTTACAGGAAGTTCAATGGGATAGGAATGTGCTGTTAAATTGTAGTTAATTAGATCATGATACCATCCATCTTGTAATTAGATACCACCACCACAAAAATGAACTGAACTGTTCTTGGCCTCAGTTGAATTTGACAAGTGGCATTGCTAAACCCAAAAAATGAGTAAAACTTATAAAGCCAGAAATGCCCTGCAATATGGTATTTCAACTTTTCCACTGTTCGCTGGGATGCACAATTTGTGATAATTATTTTTGTAAAAATGAACTGGTTCTGCCCAATTCAGCAAATAGAGTATCTTATAATGATACATTATCTCACGCCAGTTTCCAAAAAGAAACAGATTATAACACGAGTCCTAGACACAATCTAAAAATCAAAAGTTCTATAATATATCCTTAAACTAGATTCCAGAAACCTCTTATTTGTCCAATTTGTTTCCCATAAGCTCTTGGGAAAGGAGGTCTACTATTCTCTGACTTGGTTGCCCAATCGTCTTTTACTGCATGCATCTACACACGCATGCATGCAGACACACACACACACAGCCAACAATCCACAAGCTTATTTAACTGCAAGAACTAATCCTGTGCTGTGCTCAATATACCCATGCACAATACACACACTTCTTTTACTGAGACACAGCTAGAAAAAACTAGATTAACGAAGACCACACAAGCTACCTAAGATAGCTATTTCCCCATCTTCTGTAATTGTTTTTTTCCTTTCACTATATAACACAACATTATAGTTGTGCTATGCTACTGCTACTCTAGCCAATTTATACCTGAGGTTACCTCAGACCATGTGCACTTTGTACCTGCACAAACTGAATGTGGTCATCATCACTGCCATACACCTCAGCCTGTCCATCTAGCAGATTTCCATCAAGGAGCTTGTGATCAGCTGAGTAGTACAGTGTTTGAACCTGCAAAAACAACAGAACAGCCATGTGGCTACAATATCCACTGCTATTCAACTATTGGTACATTGTACCCCAACTCCATAAGGTTTCCATATAGTTCGTGTTATCTTCTCTCCGTCTAGCAGAATGGCAAAAATTTTTTTAAAAAGAAGTAGTTGCTGTCATGATGACAGATCTTCGATTACTGGATGTAGGATATTAACTTTCACAGCTCAAAAAAAGAAAAAGAAAAGAAAAAAAATCTTCATCTTCCGGGACTTCTTGTTCCCTGTGCTGCAACTTTAAGATGTGTAACATATAATGAAGTACATTATCTTGCAGGATTCAGTTATTCAGATTAACAGTTTCAACCAAGAATGTTTGTTGTTTCCTATAAACAAACTTATTACAAAATACATTTTTTCTATGTCCAGTTAAAATATTTAACTTAATTACATAAAACAGGCACAAGTGGAATGTAAAAAAAAAATTCTATTAAGGTATAAAAAATTCAAACTACTTTTTAACTCTGGAAAGACTATTGCTCATTACTGGGTGTCATATCAAATGCATCATATCTGCAAGGGAAACTTGACCAGTTCACTGAGGATCCTGAACAAGATATAAGAAGGGCAAAAAAATATAGCAAATTAACTTGCCCATAACAGTAAAGTAGGTAAGCTGTTTGAAACAATTCCAAATGTATTATCTATACTGCAATCGTCAAGATGTTGAAATTTCAGACTGTAGATCACACGAGTTATAGAAGTTGTGTTTATGAGCAAGGGTATTTACACAAAACTTTTCAAAATTTAAGATATCCTGTAAAGAAGTAAACACCATTAAACATCATCATCGTTCTCTGCCCACAGCGGATTTTCTTAGGAGAACTGGGGCAGGACTGCTGCTTCTTACACTTGAGGTTTCTTCTATGGTTCTTCAGCGTTGAGTATCCTAGTTTTGTTAATAAACCTATGGGGAGATAAATCAATGGGGAGGAACAACCATTAGAACCTTTTACCTATTATGTTTTTCTTTAAGCAAAACCCTGTAAAAGGAACACAATAAGAATATAAAGTGAATTTTAAAACCACCTCCCCATTTTAAAAGTGAAATTGTGTGCTATATTGAAGTTTTAAAGAGTAAAAAGAAACAGAAAAGAAAGAGAAGACCAGAATGAACAGTTTATGCAGCTCACCTGGAACCCCCCTAGTTTCTCAGCTTAGGGATACCTACAGTAAAATTTGAATTCTTCACAGTTTTTTTTAAAGAAAAAAGGAAAAGGGATCATCCTTAATTTCAGAAAAATGTAGTGCTTACAGATTGCCAAATCTCATTTTCTTCAAACTAACCTCTTCCATCAGTTCTTCAAGACTGTCTCCATTCTCCCAGATGCTGCGCTGAACCCAGTTGATTACCTTTGTGTATAGTTTGCCATTGCTGGGCAAGCTAACATTTTCTTCAAGCATGACTTCCAGCTAGGATGGAAAAGAGATAGTATAGCGGTCTCTATGCACACACCTCAGAACATATAATTATAAAAACTACACTGAATACTATTCTTCAGTCAAGCACCAGTAGCACTGATAGAAAAACTAGAACAGGAAGAAAAATATCAAGGTTTCCTTATACTCTGGAAATCACAAAAAACAAGTCTACATAACCCTATGCCAACAGAGATAAGAATCTAGCATTAAGTTCTATGTGTTAAAATAAAACAGCTACAATCTGGGATACAACTGAGAGAGCTTAGATAAACTCTACAATTTATGACGGGCCATCCCAAATTTACTTTGCACACTAGTAATGTTCTGGAATACACACACCCCTCCTTTCTTGCACACCTGAGGTCTGCAGTCTCAAAAATTCACGGAGGGACGATGTTCGCTATTTTCAATGGGGCGCACCCCTGCAGCACATGCCCTGCATGTGCTTGTGGCACGCGCCCCATGCAAGCCTATATGGCTTGAATATAGATGAGTCTCTGTTTCTGCAGGGAGTGGGTGGGTCCAGAATGGATCCCTGTGAAAACGGAGGGCTGACTGTATATCCTTTTCCCATGTAAACAGTCTCCAATTCTCAGAGGTATATGGAAAAATTAAAATGGTACACACTTCAGGATAGTTGTGAGTCCACCCCTCATTCTGGTAAGCAAAGTGTGTGAATATACACAGATCTACTGCAATCCAGAAACCCTGTAAAATGCCTGAATAAAGGTAACTTGAAAATATTACACCACTACTAATATGTTCTAAGTAACACATCAAATAAATCTTCTGGAAATATAAAAGGCAAGTTATCTAACATTGCAAGCAACATTGTGTAATTTAATTCTCCTATCAACAGACAGGAGTCAAACACACCCTGATAACACTGAAAAAATTCATTGCATCAGTCTTCCACAAGACCCTGTTCGAGGCAATCCAAAGTCATACTTAGGTGTAAATTTCCATGATGTGTTTCATAGCCTATCTGCCTTAATTTGGTGGACAGAGGCAGGGGAATGATGCTTTTACTTTAGGTCACGTCTACCTCCCCCATGCATATGACCGTGACAACTGCAAAAATGTAACCTGCAAGGAAAGGTTATATTGTCCTGCTCAACATTCTCACATCTACAAATGCTTATCCCAGAACCTTTTCTATTCATCTGGGTGAGAAAGGTATGAATGATCTTTTATCTATTCTCTAAAATTATGCACTATTTAACTATTTAAATAGTTAAATTATGGAATCGGTACTACCCCATAAGTGCAGAAAAGCCCATAAATCTGATTATCTTTAATCTTAACCATATGTATTTTGTAGAAAACTTGCTAATCCAATTTTGGAGGTCCTTAACACTTAACACTATGTAACATACAAAAATGTTCTAAACAATTTGTGCCATCTGGTGAAAGATACCTATTAAAACAGCAAGAGCTATTCAAACCTATGGCATATAACATAAAATTCTGCCAGTGTTCCAGTTCCAGAACACACAATGTCCATAATTCTATTATCAAACTGGACACTATGTTCTGCTCATGCAATTCTACCTGGCCATGGGGTCCCCAGGCACACAAGCCTGCTTGAAAAGGTGGACACGTGCTCTCTCAGCCACTGAGTGGCCAGCAGAGGGCACTGAGCATCCAGAAACCATTCAGTTGGGCTTCCCTGGCTAAAAACAAACAGCATTCCAAGTACACTGGAGATCTGGGAAAGAGACAGCTGTCCTTTTCTTCCTGACAGGGCCTGGGCACTTTGCATCTTGCCCCACTAACTGGCTGAGGGAGTGTGAACCTGCTCTTTCCAGCAGGTTTACAGGGTGAGGGGTGCGCCACAAGAAAGCACTGGATAGCTCCTACTTCAAGAGTTATAAAAAGCCATGTGTGTATTTCATCAACAGGATTCTGGTCCAAATGTTTATGGTGTTGGCATATATGAGGCCTCCCCAGAAACCTAAATGCTAGGTTAAACAATAGTTAATAAAGTGCCATCATATTTCTAGGCTTCCAGATGAGCTGTAACAATGAATAATTCTTTCACTAGTGTGGTATTAGCCAGAGAATGGGCTGTGACAAACCAGAAATTCCCACACAATTCTTTGCCCACAAACCAAAACATGCGAGCAGCAGCACCTCTAGTTTTCAGAGTTCTGACACTCACATGGATGCCACTGGTTCTTTGTTTGATTCCCAAACAAATCAAACCCCGAAATCATTATAAGACCAGAAGTGGTACTAATTTAATTAAATGGTCTCTACATATATTTCCAAATTCTTTTTTTATTTAATGGCATTTGTATGTTAACCTATACATAACATTCTCTGAGCAATTTTACAGTGCACATAAACACGGAAAGGAGCCAATTATTTCAAATAGGGCAGACACTGCTTATTGTAATGTCTTTCTCACTTGGAAACTAATCAACCCATCAATATCTCAAAGATATCGCTTTCGAGCAGATTTGGTTTCAACTAGGCTGATTTCAAAGGCATAGGCAGTTTTTGCTTGACACATGGAGAGAAGCCTTCCCTGACCTCTGCCAGTGCTGACACTCAGGAAAGGGGTTAGGGAGCCATCTCTAAAGTCAATCCTGCTTCTGTAAAATCTGAAGACATCACATAATGGAAATTATGCTGTGATCCCAAGATGTAAAAGATCTGTTGTTATCACAGTTTATGATTAATTATTATTATGCAGCTTTATTTCTACAATTAATAATTATGCATAACATGATCATTTTTATGTTTAAAAAAACCCCAGTGTGTTAGACCTAGCCCATCATTCACATAGGTCAGACATGTCCTAAATGTAGCTGCAACTCCCAGCAGCCCTAGCCAAAAGAGCCAAGTAAAGCTACATCTGGAGGGCTCCACTTTGTTCATTCAAACTAGGTTTTTAGTACTTTACAGGTGGTATACTGATTCCAATGGTGTCTGTGCAGCTATATTGTTTTACTGGTGACCCTGAGAAAGTCACATGCTCTCAGCCCCAGGGTAAGGCAATGGCAAACCTCCTCTGAACAAATCTTGCCAAGAAAACCCCGTGATATGCCTTAGGGCTGCCATATGCCAGAAATGACCTGAAGAAACATAACAACAAGTCTAAATAAAAGCAGTTTCTTCATTTGCAAATGATGTTAGAGTTCACTTTCTCCAGTTATTTATTTAAGCGGCTTTCTTAAAATATATTTGATCTAAATAGTGGATCGGTAGAGTCAATTTTCTATATATCTCTGGAGGTTTAGTTTTTCCTGGGAGATTTACAATGTGTTTACAATTTTCATTTCCAGTGCAAACCTTAAAATAGCAGGGAGAATGCCTTACCTTTAAACGTGGCAGTTTGAGAAATTCCTCCTGGTCAGAAATCTCTAATAAATGCTCCTGAAGGTAACCATCAATCTGGTTCAATAAACGTGAATCACCCATGTTGTTTGCAAAATTTCGATAGGAGATGCAGCTTTCAACGTTCATTTTAGAGAGTAAATAATCTCCACAAACCTTTTTAAAATAGTAACAAAAAGGCAGACAAACATATTGTTTTGCTAATATCTCAGTACTCTTACAAAAAGAGGGAGAGAAGAACTGTTGGACCTGATCCCCTTCCCCAACACCATTTCCTTCTCCTTTTGTGTCGTGTCTTCTTAAATTGTAAGCCTGAGGGCAGGGAACTGTCTAATTAAAATAATAATTGTAAGCCGCTCTGATAGCCTATAGGGCTGAAGGGCAGGGTATAAATAAATAAATAAAAAACAATACTTCAGCTTAAAAAGAACCTTAGTCCCAGCTAGACCAGGCCCATGAAATTTACCTAATTTCCATTGGTCTACTATAGCTGAGAATAGCAGTCAGATCTAGGTTTAGTATTCTGCAATAATTGAGTGCAAGGATTAACAAAAAACCAATTACTATGATTCACTTCTTGTGTTGCTGCTAAAGTTAGTTCACAGAAAAAGTAGTACCTCTGCAATTAGAAGAACTGCATTATATTTATGGTTACCCCATTCAAACTCATTACATTTGTCCAAGTCATCTCATGGTTTTAACTGTTAAAATTGTGTGAAATACCGCATATACTCGACTATAAGGTGACTCATGTATAAGTCTAGGGCAGATTTGGGGGCAAAAATTATTAATTTTGTTATGACCTGTGAATAAATCAAGGGCAAAACGTAGAGGCATGTAATGAAGGATCTAAAGGATGAAGCAAAGGAAAACAGCGCCAAAGAACTTACAAAATTCCAGCAGGCATAACTATTTGTGCTCAAACTAAAAGCTGGATGGATGAGAAAGTAAAGGGGGTTCTGTGCTTCCAGGACAGATGACACCAGGGGGTGGTTCTTTTTTTTAATTGACGTTAAAGTACAATTTTTCCATTGGCTCATAGATAAGTCAATTCAGATTTTTGGGTCAATATTTTTGGGTCAATATTGATTAATATTTCTAGACTTATACAGGAGTATATACAGTAGGCCTCCAGAATTCTGAAGTTTATTCAAGTAGGTCAACAACCACTGAAACAAACTGATGTTGGATTTGGATAACTGCTGATTGTAATATGTCAATGGGAAGCTTTATATGGAAAGGACTTTTAGTACTCATATGTAACTTATCACACACCCCCAAATACTGATCTCAACCTACCTAAGCAGACATTTTAGGAGCTCTTTCCCTTCCTCAAATTATACAAATAAAGCTAACTACCACACTTCATAGTATTCAAAAATTATACCTGCTTGACTCTCTCCATCTTCAACTTCTTTGCTGCTGAGTATACATCTTTGACCAATTCTTTATCAGCCTTCAATCTATTAAAGTCATATAGTTACATTTAGGATTTTTGCTAGAGAAATCATTAAGATAAACTGTCTACTACATCTAAGCAGATTTACTAAACCACTTACTGAGCAGTGTAGGCATAATTTAACAAGACCTCAACAGCTTCTGGATTAAGATCATCAAACTTTACATGGGAAACTCCGTGAGAATCACTGTCACTGTTGAAGATTTCGAACAGGTAAGGACTGCAGCAAGCTAGTACCGCTCTGTGTGCCAGCATCTCATGTCCACATACCTTTATTAAAATAAAACCAGATATTCCTGTTTGAGCTGAATATACACAAACCTGTATTACAAAGCTGTATAATGAACTACAGGTTGGTTTGAAAACTAATCAGTTTTAAGTACTGACTTGACCAGGAACATTAAACTCCTTGGTAAATTTCAGTGGTACATAATAGTACTTAACTTATATCATATCCATAAAAATTTTGCATCATCCCCATATACTTTTTAATTTAAAAAAGGAATACTCCTAATACTTTACTGACATCACTAAATACATAAGCAGAAATATGGAGGTTTACTTCAAGAATGTCATGTTATCTCACTTTAAGGTTAAATTATCAGCCCAAATATCTGCTTTTTTACACAATTATATATATCTATTTTAGAATCTCAGTTTCTCAGACACAAAAATGCAATACCCAGTTGCCATTCTGTAAAATTACCTGGAGTCTAACATCACAAAATTGGCCACTTTTGCGCAAAGCATTTAGTTTGGCAACAGATGACTCAATAAAGTTTTCATCTTCAAACATCAAATAGCCATTAGGGATCATTTTGCTGTTTCTGTGGCTGAAAGTAAGGGGAAGATTTTGAGATATTAGTGTTTCTTCAAGCATAGATGCTGTCAGGCTACAGTTCTAAGAATGCTGCTGGGAATAAGCTCTAGTGAAAACAAACACATTTTATTTTTGAATAAACAAGCACAGGATTTTTTTTTCATCTTCAATGAACCCAAAAGGATATTAGAAGTTCAATAGCTAAAGAACTAAATATTGTTTTTATAAGAAAATAAAAACACAGTATACTGTCTTCACTTAGTAAAAGACAAACACATGACATAAAAATTATCCATTATTATATGGCCAAGTTTTTCCCATATGGTTATGCAGAAATTACACCAATGGCTTACATCATAAATATTATATTCATTTACCATGAACTCTGAATTTAAAGTGAGAACTTCAGGCTTCATGTGTCCAGACAGGAGCATACTGCTTGATCCCTATACAGTCTCTATATAAGCAGATGTTGTACACGGACTGAGTATGACCTTGGTTTAAGTCAGGCATTCATTTCAGCAGAGTAAGAACTATTTTAAATAAATTGGTGAACCTTAAGTACTGTGGGGCAGAACTTTGCAAGTAACTATCACAGTGTTATGTTATGATGACTACATGCACCCAGCTTTCCGTTTAAAAATAAGAGCTTTAACCAATTCTTTGTGCTTAATTTTGTGCCTGTATTGTACAAGCTGTGGGTGGCACCCTCACTTTCTGTTTGCTGTCATCACTGTGGACACTCTTTCAAGAATGAGTAAGCCATTTTAGTACCATGCTCTTTCCACAGTGGAAAGCTAGTCTGGATCCTTCTTGCTTTTAAAGGACAGAATATAAGGAAGAAAATAATAAAAGTAAGTTATTAGGGAAGAAGAGAAAGAGATGGGCAACTGTCCTCTGATACCACAGACTGATAAAACTTGTGTAAAATCTTACCAAATAAGCTTGTGCTGCAATTTTTAAACAAGAGATCTTAAATATTCTGAAGTCCTGCTGTGTGATAATATAGAGCACGTCAATTTCTATTCCTTCTTAGCTGAACAGCAGCTTGAAAAAAAGCAGCCAGCTGTGTCTTCTCAACTGGTGACTCCAAAACTACCAGGCTTCAAAATGATGTAATCAAGTCCTTAAAAGCTATAGACATGAATTTCTTCTGTGATAGTCATGCATCATACTCTGTAATTGAAAACAAATATTAAATGGATGAATTCGGATTTCTTCATATTTAGAAACCATTTAGAACTTTCTCCTATCCTAATTGTGAACTTTAAAACAAAAAGAAAAAGAATGCAAGTTGAGCCTAGTATTTTCCACAATTCTGAGAACATTTTTAACAAACAGCATTAACGGAAAAAATGACATATGTTTCTGCCTCTTTTTAAATAATCTTCTACAGTGAGATTTTAATAATGTGAAATAGTTCTGATCCAGTAACTAAATATAAAATCAGATTATAACATTTGGATGGGTACTTTTGGAAACAATACAGAACATCCCACCCCTGGGTCCTGGAAATTTGCTTATACTCAGTCTGAAAAGAAACAGTAGTTTTCTTTATCATCTTATTATCCAATACACACTGTCACAAATACATGTTTTACAAAGACCTAATTCATGTTACATCATGCAAGTAACACAACAAGCATAAGATGGGAATTCAAATGTCCTTAATATAATTACATGCTAATACATGTAAACTGCATCTATTTAATATTGTCAAACAGTAGCAATTTACAGAAGTACAGAGAAACAAAAAGATGTGGAATGCTACATAGAACATTCATGAAAGGTAAAGGTTCTCTGCAAGGTGGATCAAGTAAAAAATTTTCCAATCTTGTTTGGAACTACTGGTAGAACTACTACTGGAGATGGAAATGAGAAGAGCAGCCCGGTTTCTACTGAACCTCTCAGCTACCTTTGGCATCAATAGGATATGGTATCCTTCTGGGCTACGTTGGGCTAGATGGAATATCTTTTGTACAGTACATTGTTTCCACTGAGCAGATCTCAAATTGTTTCTGAATATGTTTGTTTGCATTCGACTGGAGTCAATATAGGGGACCACAGTACCAGTTCTCTACCAGCTGCTAATTTGCTTTAAAGGTCCCAGATAACCCAGAATAATTTCTCACTCTGCAAACCTGCCTAGGAACTTCTTTTCAATTACAAACCCTTCCACCACTGATATCACTGTTGTTGAAATAGCTCTCTTGGAGTTACATCTGGCTCCATCAAGCATCAAAACGCTGGTTTTCATGTTAGTGGACTTCTGCAGGGTTTTGCTTGTAAGATATACTGCTGCTATAGGGCGAAACAGATGGGCAGGCTTGAAGCTGCCTTTTCTGAAGCCACATTAAAACCCCACCAACAGCACCGCCGGCTCCCAAGGCAGCTGTAGTGCTCATGTCATGACCACATAACGTGGCTTCAAGCCAGGAAGAAGTGGAAAAAACCTGCTTCTTTTTGAAATGGCTTTTCTCTGGATAAGGACATGTTTCTGCTGGCTTCAAGGCAT
Source organism: Urosaurus nigricauda (assembly GCA_034509955.1). Classification (NCBI taxonomy): domain Eukaryota; kingdom Metazoa; phylum Chordata; class Lepidosauria; order Squamata; family Phrynosomatidae; genus Urosaurus; species Urosaurus nigricauda. The sequence continues at coordinate 120,549,076 of JAOEGL010000004.1, read as the reverse complement.
GTGTCATCAATATGCCACACCTTCAAGCCAGCCTAAAAGCATCTCTTTTTGCCTGTCTGTTTAGCCCAATAGTTAGCTTTCACAGCTGCTTCGTCAAACCTAGTACCTTCCAGATTTTAGACTGCTATTGCCACTATCCCCCAAAAGGATAGCCAGCAACCATGACAGCTTTATCTGGGGCATGATGTTGATGTTTTGCTACGATTGCATTATTACAACCAAGTTATCTTGATTATATTTTTAAAATGTGGAACAGATATTCCAAATGATCAGCTCTGAGATTCTAGGTAACAAGAGACAAAATTGCTAATGTCCAGGTGCTACTCTCTATTACACTTTATAGTTTGCTAGTGGATTAGAGTTTAAATGGACCTGATCTCAAGGTAGCAAATTATTTAAGTAGCACCATACATAAAAGAATCGGAGATACGAGCATTAACCCAGCCTGAATCAATTAACATTTAATTGAGAGTTCACCCCTCTGTTTTTGTGGACTTGAAGTCTGCATCTCTCACCTGTTTGCAGGTGGCAAATGGAGGGGGACAAAATGGGGTGCACCCCCACTCAAGCCAATGGGGTTTGAATATAAGCAATTTTCCATTTTCATGGGGGCTGGGTGGGGCAGAATGGATCCCTGAGAAAACGGAGGGGCAACTGTATTTCATTTTTGACAGCTTTTATAGAAATGTTTCTCAACCTGTATTTTGTAGGCCTCAGGGTGGGGTGGGCAGCAACATCCACACAGGGAATGCAAAGGCTCGAAGCAGCTTTGGGGGGACTCAGCTAGGCCACAGAAGGTAGCTGTGCTGCCATGGCCACTTTGCCAGATGGGTCACTCTTGGCTGGCCTGCATCATGCCAATACATCTGAATGGGAGGACTCCTGAAGCGACTGTGGCTCTGGTCTTTCTGGGGGCTCTTCTTCCAGACTAAAGACGAACCTGACTTTGCTACAATGGAAACTGTGCCAAGAGGGAAGGAACAGCCACCTAGACTGCGCTCCACCTTGTCTTCACCCCTTCCTCTAGCTGATACAAAGAGCCCCACAGCTGCCTTTGGTAACGCCCACCTTGATCATCTCTCAACCACTTGCCAGGGCTGTCCCTCTTCCCAAACTCAGCCATTGCTGACTTCCCACCCAAGCCCCTTTGTTCTGCTTAGCTGCTTCTGCCTCTACTCCTTGTACCCATTAGCCAAATCGAGGACAGCAATGCCAACACAGAGTATGGAGCCCTCCCTGTCCAGAGCTCATGCTTACTCAAATGGGAAGGAAGCCCCAGAGGACCCAAGGAGAAGATAACCAACCTCAAATCCTCCCCTTTGCTCCCACACTCATTGCTGCTGCCAGCCAAGGAAGACCCCACTGCACTTCCATTTACAGGAAGGACAACTCCAGCCTACCTTTGTTGGGTCTGATGACAACGAGGACAGCTCTGCCACCAGACCCTCTCAGTCCAGGCCTGGCCATGTGTAGTTTAGGTGGCACCCCTGCCCTCGTTGCCAAAACCAAGTGACAGGGAATACAAATTTGAAGCCTTGGGTGAGGAAGAACTACTGGACTTTGGTGCTGGGAAAGAGAACTCTCCCAGCGCCACTCAACCCAAATATAAAATTGTTGTTGTTGGGGGGGGGGGACTAGTTCTTGCCCCTGGTGACAAACATTCAGGTCTCAAACTATCCTAAGCAGACATTGCCTAGAAACTGTTACTTTGTTCTAACTAAGCACAGTCTTTAGGGTTTGAAGGGACTTGTAACTTGACAGTTGTTCTTCCCGTAAATGGTAAGATGAAGAGCCCTAGGCCAAAGGCTTTTGTAGTTATCGTTTTTCAAGCTGAAGACAAGAGCGAAGCAATGATGAAAAAGTTGGAATTGTGGCATCGCCATGTACTGAGTCAAAACCATGCTACATTTTCAAACCTTACAAATTTCCTGGGCTCTACTGGTGAAGAGTTGTCTTGGGAGGATACATCACTTATTTCATGACATCATGATACAATATGGACTAGAGGAGCTCACAGCAGCAGAGGAAGACAAGCTCATAGAAATATCCACGATTGATGCTGTGAAACTACATTTCAAGGAACAACCCTTTTCAAATTTCCAGGCTCACTTACAAGCAGATTTTTCAGATTTATTGAAGAGAGCTATGAAAGTATTGACACCTTTCATAATGACGTTTGTGTAAAATATTATTCTCTCCTCTTGTTAATCTTAAAAATAAGTACAGAAAGTGTTTGAAAAACAGTCAGAACTCAGAATACAACTTTCAACTATTATGCCTGATATAAGTGAAATGTGTAAGTGAAATGCATCATCAGCCTTCTCATTAATTAATGAAAATTACTGAGTAATATTAGGCCATGTTTCAGTGTTCGGGTATTATTACTCAACTATATGTCAACCTCATGTCAAGGGAAGGTTTTGGGGCCAAAATTATGTTCATGAGTATATGTTTTTGTTATTAGTATTAATTTGTATGGAATCACTGCAATAAAAATAATATACAGAAATATTGTAATAGGAGTGTGTGCACTTACATTCCTTGTTATTTCTCCCCTCTCTCTAAATATGAAAATTCTTGATAAGCAACATTAAATAAATAAATATTGAGTTAAGATTTGCTGGTCCAAAGCAACAAAAGAAGCGCTGTTTTATGGTATTTGAACATTCCAGAGGAAAGCAAATGTATATATGACAAATGAAAGAGAATCTAGAAAAGCATTAAGAAATATAACTGTTTTCAAAATACTAGGAAGTATTACCACAGATCACTTAAAGAACCAACAGAGCCACACTACAGTCTACAGCAGTGGTCCCAAAACTTTGGTCCTCCAAAGTCTGGAGTTCCTGGGAGCAGGTCCAAAATGCATGGAGGACCAAAGTATACAAACCACTGGCCTACAGTTATACTGTACTTTAACAACTGAAGCATCATACTTGTTCAATGACCAATGAACCCCCAACAGACAGCTTTAGAAGTCAACCAGAAATAGCCAGCATAGTAACGACCACGCTATCCAGGAATGATGGTTGTAGACCAATATATTTGGTATCTGCCATGTTGGGCAAGCTTGGGTTTAGCCCATACAGTGTGTTGGATCTAGTAATCTTGTGAGATACATTTGCAATACTAACCCCTTTATTCTCAGACTTTCCAACTTAAAGAATGAAATATTTTATCAGTGAAAACCTTGATCAGTAGCAGAACTGAACACTGCTGTTCCTTGTGTCAGTACTGTCTAAAACAGGCTCCCCAGATGTTCTTTAAACCAACGTTGTGACAGCTATGCTGGATAATGCTGTGGCACTGCAGTCCAACATCTCAAGGGCTCAACATCAATATCCCTGTCTAAAATGTGCTATGTAGTAAGAGTTTATTTCAAATTGGGTTTACATTGTTTTCAATCTTCCATATGTAACAGGTTGATTTGTATCTACACTCAGCAGGTGTATTTATTTTGTTTAGAAGACCACTTTATATGATGTTTTAGATATTTGTAGAAATTCTGAAGAACATCAATGTAGTTGTCTTGCACTCTGAATTATAATGCTTCTTTTAACCAGCGTTTTCAAGGCTGATTTCAAAAGGCCAGAAAAAGAACAAAAGCTACTCTTCCTTGTGTTTTCAGTCCACACAAAAAAGCTACAAAGTGTTGCTACTTAAGGCACTTCAAATCCTAGAGAAAGCATCAGGTTTGCCAGCTTCCTTTTCTAATTTATGCTATTATTTTCCCCTATTACTTTCAAATTAAATTGCTTCCCTAATACCAATGGCTTGAAATTCTCAATTATTTCCACCTCTTTCAGTGGAAGATGAGGGAGGCTGTCCAGTCCAATCTCTTCACCTGAAGGCCATTCAGACCCATCTGACCTCACAACTACGCATCTCAGATTTAGAGATCTATTGTATCGTACCTTTCTAGATAAACTCTACTGTAACTAAACAAAAGGTTTATTGTCCTAAATTAGAAAGACAAAGGCCTTCATCCAATTGCTAGACCCTTAAATCATTGGGACTTGCCATTCAGCAACTGATTCAAAGTGGTCTATTCCAGCTGGAACTAGCAACTGGGTTAAGGGCAAAGTAAACAGGTCAGAGGATATTTTACAGCCTAAGATCAAGTGGAGAAAACACACAGCTCAAACAGTTTTAAACTAAAGTGGGGAGAAAAAGTCTTAAAATAAAGGCATACGAATGCTGAATAAAAGAAACAATTATGTTTTCCCTGATGTCCAGGCAGCCTGAGTGCAACTGCTGTGTTTTTTTTTTTTCCAATACACACAGCCTTGCCCTCATGGACACACCATACCTACTTTGGGATTGGACGCCATGCTTTCTCCTCCAGCCAATCCTACTTCCATTTACAGCAAAAGCATATTGGAACAGATGCTTTTCAGTCCCAACAGCTTGGCAACAGGATTTAGCAACGTGGGGAAAGAACAAAAGGCAAAGCAGAAAAAGAAAAACCCGCTGAACCCTCCATTAAAATGAACAATTCACACCCTATAATTATTTTTTTTTTCTTGGCTTCCTGGCAATCCTGACATCAAAAACATTAATTCTAAATCACCTCCAATTGTCTTTCCCCTTCAGAACAAAGATGCCTCACAACACTCACTAGTTTCCCATAAGCTTTCCAAAGCCAACCTTTTAAGAAAGGGCTTTAATGGGGAACATTATGTACTATGAGGTATTGTGCTGCAAGTTTTTCAAGGGGTTTGGGCTCCCTGATTTCCTTTCAGGAAAAGACTGTCTTATTGTACGTACAATCCAGATTCGCTGAAAACACAGGAAATTTAGTGGTCTTCAAGTTGTTCCCTTGGTTTCAGACCTGACACTTCACAATTGCAGAAGAAATGAATGTCCCTGTTAACTTGCTGACATTGCCAGCCAGCTCACATTTACAGAATTTTAAGAAACATTAGGCTTCAAAGGCACTGGAATGGAAGCCCCTTGAAGATTGGTTTAAAATCTGCCCCTTGAAGATGGGTTTAAAATCCACCGTTACTAACAGAAGGAATTTATTCAGGTCACACAGAGACCCTTACCAGTTAATAGAGCCAGTCACTTGTCCTTTAGTCTCAATGACACAACAAGGCGAGACAGTAAGACAAGACATTGCATCTGAGGAAGAAGGCTCAAGTCTACCAAAGCTCATGCTTCCAGCTCCTCTCTTTCTGTTAGTGACAAAGGTGATGCAAGATCCCTTTGCCTTTTGATTTTCCAGACTTAACACAGGTACCTCTTTGAATGACAACAGGACAGAGCTGGTGTTGCTGTTTTTCGTGGTCTGTTGTTCCTGTTAAACCACAAAACCCTTACTATCCGCCGAGCTGGGTAACGCCCACCACTGCAACACTCTGCTATCCAGGGCAAGCCACGTTCTCTCTTCTTCACTGCGCATCTCAAAAGCAAGCAAGCTAAAACCGTTGAGTCTCAAAGGCAAGCGAGCTGGATTCTGAGCAGAGGGCAGCAAAACCAGAGGCAAAACACTAGAATGACAAACTCTGTATTTTGTACTGTCAGTATAATCCCAAACTCCTTTATGTGTCTGTCTATAGACCATCTCCAAGTACTCCCCTGACCTCTCAGTTCCTACATGGCGCATTTCAACCACTCGCCCTCCCGCAGATGTTATCTCAGCCACTTACTAAAACCCCCGCAAGGCCTGCCACCATTCCTTCCCTGCCTTCCTTCTCGGTTTACATCCTCACAACCACAACCAGGCTTTTGTCCCTCTTTTCCTCCCCTCGTTTTTAAAAGCTTCCCATCCAGCCCCCTCCTAAACATTGCAAAGGGTGTGTCAACACGGTGGAAATAATGTGGCTAGACCCCACTTTAAGTGGCTCCATCCAACAGAATCCCGGGATCTGTAGTTTTACAAGGCACCAGCACTTCTGGGAAGCAAAGGTCAACGAAGGTTGTTAAATGACAAATCCCAGGATTCCAAAGGATGGAGCTATTGCACTTGAAGTGGATTCAAACTGCATTATTTCCACAGCACAGATGCACCCAGAGACTCAAAAAGATCACCTTGCTGAGTGGATCCCACTCAAAGGCACTTATTTCCAAGCTTGGAGTTTAGCACCTTTGAGTGGGATGTTCAAAGTGACCTTTTACGTGGCATAATAGTTTGAGCGTTGGACTATGACTGGGCACCATGGTTCAAAGCCCTGCTCCGCCAAGGAAACGCAATGGGTGACCTTGGGCAAGTCACACTCTCTCAGCCTTAAGAGGATGGTTAATGGCAAACCCCCCTGAGCCAATCTTGCCAAGAAAACCCCATGACAGCTCCATTTTAGGGTTGCCACAACTCAGGAAGGACCCAAAAGGCACACAACAACAAACCCCATAACGCACCTCATGCTTCCAAATTTCACATAATGCAACCTCTCCACATTTCCTCACAATTCCTGGTGGGTCCAAGAAATTATTTCCTTGTAAGCATTTTTTTAATGCGCCGACGAAGGGTAGTGGTTTGAGCACTGGACTGTAATAAAATAATAACACTAATTTCCTATATCTTTCCACCTTACCTCATGTTCAAACGCGAAACACAATGAAAAACACCTAAACCCACAGCCAAACCACAATACTATAAAATCATTAAAAATACACTCGTAGGAGTTCATACACCAATGAATGACTAGAGGTCAAGGGTTCGAATCCTCTGCTTACTCATGGAAACTCACTGGGTGACCTTGGGCAAGTCACACTCTCTCAGCCTCAAAGGATGCCAAATGGCAAACCCCCTCTAAATAAACCTGCCAAGAAAACCCCATTATATGGTCACCTGAGGGTGGGGTTTGAACTCTGGGAGCCTGGGTTCGAATCCCAACACTGGCAAGACAGAGCTCTCCCGACAGGGGACTATTTTGAATTGTAGTTTTATTTTATGTTTTTACAATTGTTGTAATCTGCCTTGATTCCCAATGGGAAAAGGCAGAATATAAATAAATCATTTTATTACTATTTCCGGAATAGTTTTCAGCCACCCATTGAACTGACGATTGTGCAGTCTGTTCCATTGATTACCTTGCACCCCATCCTTCCGGTTTTAATTCATTTTAATTATTTTTAGTAGGAATCTTTTAACATATTTGTGATTTAATCATTATTTTTAAGGGGGGAGGGCAGGATTTGTGTTTGGTGTGCATTGTCATTTTTTGGTGTATTGGACTGTCCTGGTCAGAGTAGGAGGGATATAAATAAAAGGCCAATGCTATTTTAGGTTGCATCAATAGAAGTATAGTGTCTAGATCAAGGGAAGTAATGGTGCCACTCTATTCTGCTTTGGTCAGGCCCCACCTGGAATACTGTGTCCAGTTCTGGGCACCACAATTCAAAAAGGATGTGGAGAAACTGGAGGGTGTCCAAAGGAGGGCAACTAAGATGGTGAAGGGTCTGGAAACCTTGCCCTATGAAGAACGCCTTAGGGAACTGGGGATGTTTAGTCTGGAGAAGAGAAGGTTAAGAGGTGATATGATGATAGCCCTGTTTAAATATTTGAAGGGATGTCATATTGAGGAGGGAGCAAGCTTGTTTTCTGCTGCTCCAGAGAACAGGTCCCAGAATAATGGATGCAAGCTGCAGGAAAAGAGATTCCACCTCAACGTTAGGAGGAACTTCCAGACAGTAAGGGCTGTTTGATAGCGTGTCACACTTCCTTGTTGGAGTCTCCTTCCTTAGAGGTCTTTTAAGCAGAGTCTGGATGGATATCTGTCAAAGGGGATGCTTTGATTGGGAGTTCCTGCATGGCAGAATGGGGTTGGACTGGATGGCCCTTGGGGTCCCTTCCAACTCTATGATTCTATATTATATTATATTATTAGTCACACTCTCTCAGCCTCAGAGGGTCCCCCAACCTAATATATGCCCCCCTCCCAATAAATAATAAACCATCCCATAGGATCCCCATTAAGAAGAGCCACAGCGTTGCAACTCAGGCAGCCTCCCTTCTTCTTTCCTCACCTGGTCCCTTTCACTGCAGACGACGGCACTCATAGTGAGAAGAGAGAGAGAGAGAGAGAGAGAGAGGGAACAACAGGAGGAGGCTTCCGCTCCCAAGGCGAGTCCAGGACCAAATGGAAGAGAGAGAGACGCGCGTTTCCCGCTTTTTTCAATGGATTCGTCCTCTTGGCGCGAGCGACGGAAAGAGAAAGGGACAAAATAAGAAGGCTGTGCTGCGCGCACGCTTCTTCTGGCTGGAGCCACAGGAAAGAATGCGACTCACTAGGCGCGGAGAAGTAAGAGCTGACGTGACGTCACCGCCGACGAGGCATGCCCTCGTCCAATCAACGACGACTGCGGAGAGACTCAGGCAGGCTTCGAAAAGGAACGGTTGGAAGGAGGATAGGAAGCCGTCTCTCGCGCGAGGCCACGCCCTCTCGCAATGTTCTCCTCCTCCTCGCTCGCGCGGACGCCTCACGCACTCCCCCCTCCCCGCAGTAACCCTCCGCGCGCTCCTATCAACAACGGCTAAAGAGGGAAATTAGTCCCGGCTCGCGCGGGAGGCGGATAACGCGGAGATCTTTTTTTTCCTCCCCGTCTCCTTCCGCACCCGCCCCACCCACCCCAAAGTGGGTCAGACTGACAGACTCAGTCAGTCTGATGGTGGAGGGGGAAGGGAGAGGGTGTGCGTGTGAGTCAGGAGATAGACTCACACACAAACTCACCCCACTTCTCTCTCTGTCACACATACACACACTTTAATCCTTTATGAGAGGACAAAAATAAAATTATAAGAAATTATTGGTTCCTTGTGTCTGTTTTTCCCCCCTTCCCTTTTGCAGCAGTACCTCAGGGATAGACTGAGTGTGCCTTTGTAAACACATACTGGACTTGGTCCCCTATCCCTGCAGACGTTCCCTTCTTTTGTGACAGGTTTTTTTAGATTGTAAGCCTGAGGACAGGAAACTGTGTCTTAATTAAAAATGATAAAAATTTTTGTGGGTTTTTCGGGCTGCGTGGCCATGTTCTAGAAGAGTTTTGCTGGCGTTCCTCGCTTCTGTTGTCTGAAGACAATGGCACAGTTTCAGGAAGAAACTTCTAGAACATGTTGGCCACACAGCCCGAAAACCCCACAAAAAACTATGGATGCCGGCCATGAAAGCCTTTGACTTCACATTAAAGATAATAATTGCAATAAGCTGCTCTGAGGAGTTTTATCACATGGGAGGAATTCCTCTCAATTGCGAATGGAGCCAATTCACAATTACGTTAATTTGCTAGTTTAGCGAATTTATGTGAAATCTGATTGCACTCGGAATGTGTTCAGAATGACTTCCCATTTCCCGAAAATGACCCCCCCCCCCATTGCCCGAAATTGCGTGAGATACTATAATACGCTGGTAGAGATGTCCAAAGCCATTCTCTTCTGTTTCTACTTAAAGCAGAAATGGCTGACACAGACAGCACTGTATACAGTATATTGCTGGCAGGAATTATAAGGTGGTTTAAAAGACCTGAGGCTTGACCAGTTTGACATCCTCATGTGGCAGCTTTCATCTTAAAGAGAAAAAATAAATTATGCCTCTTGACTTTGTGAATAACTCGGCTTCAACTGCATTGTACTTTGTTTCCCGTATCTTTAAGTGGAACAATGCCAAACAAAGTTCTGTTGCAGCTTCTTTTTTCTGATGGACGCTTAGAAACCGTATAATAAGCACATTGCAGGACTTAAAACAAGTCAGTGCTGTTATAGTAACCGCACTAGTATGCGCACAGCAAAGTTAAAAGGAGCTTCCTCCCATCTCATATTTTTCAGACTTGCCTCATCCCACCATTTTAGATTATACTGTTTACACCTCCAGTTGTGCATTTATTATCTTCCCTTCTGGCATATTTCTTTCCATTTCGTTGTGTTTTTGAAATTTTAAAGACAGACATCAAAACACCCAGAGATTGAATAAAAACAGAGTGGAGACAGCAAGGAAAAGAGATGAGCTCTCGTTCCTGGTTTAGATAGTACTTCCATGAAATATTATACAGGCGGTGTATCCCTTATCTGGAATTCCAAAATACTCTGAAATTCACAGTTGTCTGCATGGGTGAGATAGTGACAGCTTTGCTTTTGGATGGTTCAGTATACAGTGTACACAAACTTTGTTTTATGTACAAAATAATTAAAAATATTATGTATAAAGTTACCTGCGGACTATGGGCATAAGGTGTATACAAAACATAAATGAATTTCATGTTTAGACATGGGTCCCATCTCCAACCTAACTCATTAGGTATATGTAAATATTCCAAAATCTGAAAAAATCCCAAACACTTCTGCTGCCAACCATTTTGGATAAGGGGGACTCAACCTGTACATTGAATGTCACTTTCTTCTATTTCAGCTTAGAACCTTTTATAAACGGGGGAAGCAGCTGGCTGTCACCACAGGATGAAGAGGAGTGAATGAAGAAATGAGTGACTTGTTTTAGATTTACCATTATGCCAGTGGAAGAAGAGAGGCCTGGCATGTTGTCCTCCCTTCAAAGTAGATTTCCAGTAAAACTAATTATGCCATATACCATTATTTGCTTATATTTTTAATTTTTATGTTCTTCAGTTAACTGGAGGTGGCGAAAATCAGCACTGCAGATGTTGAACTGCAACAACCAGCACTTGTCACATTTGGCTAAATTAGCTAGGAGTGCTGGGAGCTGCAGCCCAGAAATATCTGAATATCCATGATTCTCACCCCAACATAAATTGTGACCATTGGTTTTTACTGTACCAGTTTTGGTACAGTAAAAATCAGTGGTCACAATTTATGTTGGGCTGAGAATTGTGGAGCCTTTCAGATTTCAAAGGTTCATGTCAATTTATTTGTTTCATATTAGTAGTTATACTCTGTCCATTCAGAAGGGGAAATCCTTAGTGACTCATTGTGGTGTTTGATGAAGGATTTGTCTTGCAGCGTTTAGTTTGTCAGTGGAAGAATGCCAGGCTTTTCAATACCAGTAGGTAATTGCAGTTTTCTTACAGTGGTTGCCTAATATACATAAAGGGTCTATATCATGACTAACCATCACATCATGGAAAACTCATATATGGCAAAAACACTGTCTGAAAGTGCTTGAAAGATATTGTGTTTCTATATCAAAAGGATATTAAACATTACAATATTGACATCAATTCTTTGTGGTAGGACAAGAGGCATTTGTCTGGCAACTTCCCCATGAACTCAGAAGTTACGTTTTGGGCTACAAGACCCAGAATCCGCAACTAACATGGCCATGATAGTAAGTCTGGTAGCCATAATAAGTTCTTTCTCCATGTTCTGGGGGTTGTACTAAGAAAAAAAGCACTTAAAATTTCAAAGCTCTGCTTTTACCTAGACGATAAGGAGAGAAGGAATACAGGTACCTTCAACACCCACAAACTCTTACTTCACCAACAGCCTAAATAGGAATACTGTGGGGTCAGGATCAGTCCAGGGTGGCTGTATCAGACATTGCTCCTTGCATCTCCACAATGGTATCACAAGCTGTGTTGGGCTCTGCCAGCTTGCTTCAAGTGAATTGCAGAAATACCCAGCACAGAACCTCTCCAGGCAGCCTAAACCATGGAAACTTTGTTTTAAACACAGGGGAGGGGGAGCAGTTGCTTGATTTTTCTACACCATTGGGAAAACTGGATCTGGAACTGCTGCCAGACTCCTTTGTAGCTAGATTAATCACCAACTACGATAACTTCCTGCCAGTTTCCAATATGATACAAAACAGACAAAGGCATTTCATTCAACGGGAGTTATCAGATTTAGATAACAGCTTGGAAAGGTTGCTTTTTGGACAGCTCACAGAATCTCCCAGCCTGTGGCAATGTTGGCTGGGGTATTCTGGGAACTGTAGTCAAAATTATACACACTTATTACACACTGTAGTCAAAATTATACACTCTGTACACACTGATTTTTGTGCTTTGCCTCAGGTGTTTGTTACTCCAGACTCTTTTGTGAAGCCTTTCAAATGCACTCTATGCCTTTGCTAATCTGTGATCGATCTCTTTATCAATCTTGGCATCTGAGGAGATGATACTTCCCAGATAGGTGAACTGCTGAACAGACTTAAGCACAGATTTGCCTATGGTGACATGGGGGTGATAGTGCTCTTCCTGTGGTGCAGTCTGGTAGAGAACTTCCGTTTTCTTCAGGCTGACTTCCAGCCGAAACACCTCTGCAGCTGTTGCAAAGCAGGATGTTAGGTGCTGCAGAGCTGCTTCTGTATGGGCAACAAGGGCAGCGTCGTCAGCGAAAAGCAGCTCACAGACTAGATAGTTTAGAGTCTTTGTGCGAGCCTTCAGACAGCTTAAGTTAAACAAGCTACCATCAGTACGGTAAAGTATATAGGTGCCATCTTCTTCAAGATCTGCTGTAGCCCTTTGGAGCATCATGCTGAAGAAGATTGTAAACAGAGTTGGAGCGAGAACACAGCCTTGTTTCACACCATTAGTTATTAGAAAGGGCTCTGAAAGAGCATCACCATATCTGACTTGTCCTTGCTGGCCCTCATGCAGCAAGATAATCATTTTGAGGAATTTGGGGGGACATCCTAGTCATTCCAGGATCTGCCACAGACCTTTTCTACTCACAGTGTCGAAGGCTTTGGTAAGGTCGACAAATGTTTCTTTTGTTTTGCTCTCTACATTTCTCTTGAAGTTGTCTAAGAGCAAAAACCATATTTGTAGTGCTCCTATTAGCTCTGAAGCCACACTGGCTTTCAGGGACAAGTTCTTCTGCAATAGCAGGAACTAATCTGTTCAGGAGTATCCTTGCAAGGATTTTTCCAGCAATGGAGAGCAGTGTTATACCTCGATAGTTTGAGCAATCAGATTTTGCTCCTTTTTTCTTATACAGGGTGATGATAACTGCATCTCGGAGATCTGATGGCAGTTCACCTTTTTTCCAACAACTCACAAGGAGCTCGTGGAATTTAGCATGGAGTACATGACCTCCATGTTTCCAGGCTTCAGGTGGGATTCCATCAGTCCCAGCTGCCTTGCTGTTTTTCATCTGCTGTATGGCCTTAATTGTTTCTTCCAAAGTGGGAGCCACATCCAGTTCATTTTTCATCGGTTGTTGTATCATATGTTGGATAGCTGAGCCTTGGACTTCTCAGTTGGCACTGAAGAGATTTTGGAAATGTTCAGCCCATCGATTCAGGATGGAGGCTTTGTCTGTGATTAGTGTTTGACCATCTGTACTATATAAGGAGCTTTGGACCTGGTAAGTAGGTCCAAACACTGCTTTAAGACCTTCATAGAATCCTCTGGAATCTCCCAGATCTGCACAATGTTGTGTCTTTTCTGCTAAATTGATCCACCACTTGTTCTAAATGTCTCGGATTTTTTGTTGGAGTTTACTGCATGCGAGACGGAAGGCTGCTTTTCTTACATGGTAAGATGGCTGAGCGAGGTGTGCCTGATGAGCAGTTCTCTTCTTTGCCAACAGCTCCTGGATCTCTTGGTTGTTTTCATCAAACCAATCTTGGTTTTTCTTGTGGGAGAACCCAAGGGATTCTTCCGCAGACTGCAGGATACTGTTTTTGATATGTTGCCAAAGCACTGTAGGAGAAGAATCTAGAGGATGGTCTTCAAGTTTTGATTGCAGATATGCCTGGAAGTTATCTCTCATGGCAGCTTGTTGAAGATTGTTGACTTGCAGTCTCCTCTTTAAGATGCCACCCCTCTTATGTTTGAGTTTAAGATGAAGATTTAGTTTACATCTTACGAAGCGATGGTCTGTTTGACATTCTGCACTGTGCATCCTCCACTGGGGAGGAATGTAGAAAGAGAGGAAAACCACGTGCCAGATAGATAGATTCAATCAGAGAGGCCACAGGCATGGATTTGCAAGACCTAAGCAGTGAGGACCTAACAGTGGAGGACGGTGGGTCTTGGAGATGCCTCATCCACAGGGTCACCATGAGTCGGAATAGACTCAAGGGCAGTTAACAACAACAATAAAGGAGCATTTCCCTTATTAATATTTTGACGTCTTTAACTATTTTAGTATCTTCAATATCTATTTTAAAGTAATGTAAATAATCTGTGGTCATTATTTTTGTTTTCTTAACATTCAGCCATAAACCTGCCTTTGCACTTTCTCCTTAACATTCTTGTACAGAGGCTTTGCCATTTTCTGCTAGAAGTATGGTGTTATCTGCAAATTTTAAGTTGTTGATACTCCTTCCTCCAATTTTCACACCTCTTCCCTCTGAGTATAATCCTACTTTGCATATATAGTGGGCCCTTCTCTTATGTGGGGGATCCATTCTGCCCCCCTCCCGTGTAAGGGGAATTCCGCATATGCTTGAGCCCCATTTAAATAAATGAGGCGTGTGCATGCAGTGGTGTGCCGGCACGCGCACTGTACGCGCGTGTACCATTACTGTTTCCTGGCATGCTGAGGCTGCTTCCGGCATGGGCTTCCAGCGTATGCTGGAAGCTGCGTAAGGCATGCCCACATATAACGCAGGTGCATTGTAGTATGTTTAGCATACAGGTGAAATTGACAGGGATAAAATGCAGCCTTGCCTGACCTCCTTGCTAATTAGAAACCATTCTGTTTCTATCCTGACGGTAGCCTCTTGTCCTAATTATACTGCTAAGTATTATATAGGCTTATTCTCTAGCCCCCCCCCCTCCATCCTCCTTTCTTTCTGAAAGTGAAAGACATTTTAAAAGTTTGTGGAAAGTGTCCTAATGAGCTGCTTTTAATTGTTTTGACTACTTGTATAAGCTATGAATTTTTGGAATTAAATGAACGCCCTAAGGAATACTCACAATATCATTTACTGTGCAATTTTTTAAATGTATATGTTTTTAAATGTTGTACCCCGCCCCGATTGCTCGCTCAGAGGGGCGGGTTAGAAATAAATAAATATCATTCTTATTCCCATGATTAAATAAACAAACAAACATAACACAGTGAAAAACAGCAACAAGAAGTACTAGTGGCGTCACTCGGGTTGGCATCACCCAGTGCGGTAACTCATTATTGTGTTACTGTGCTATCAGGGGTAATTTCACACACCTGTAACTTGAATTGAAATGTCACAGACAATCAATTGCTAGGTATTTCCAGCTGTTATATTTAGCGGTGTCACTAGGGTTGGCATCACCCAGTGTGGAATCTCATGGTGTCACCCCCGCATTGACCTGCTCCTATACCACGCTATATAGAATCCTGAGTTATGTTTTTTTGTACTAATGTTACTCATAAATGGTAATTCCCATATATCGCTGAATGTAATGGTAATAGTTGTGACATAAATAGCTAACAAAATTAAAATTATACCTTTACATTACAATATCATACGCACAGCCTGAATATATTTACATGTATGTAGTTTCATGTGGTTCAAGTTACAATATGGTAAGATGTGATGTTTTAAAAGAAAAATTTAAAAGAAATTTTAAAATGTATTTTAAAAAAATTAAATTTAAATTTAATTATTTTAAACCTTCTCTTTTTTCTTCCCACTGAGCCTTGCCCCACTCACACCATCTCTTCAGCATTTTAAAGGGATGCAAGCAAATTTCACATTCTGTTTCTGCCAAAAAGATGTTTGGGAAGCAGTGGTGTCACCCTCCTTAGGGTGTCACCAGGTGCTGTCCATACCCCCTAGTGATACCACTTAGAAGCACATTTTTGTCATAGTCTCCTGCATTTTTTTTCACTGTCTCACCAGAATAAATGATTTTCAGTGTATTATTTTAGAAAATAACACTCAGTTTCAATCTCTCAGTAAAGGAGAGTTATTTGGAAGGAAGCCACACTGAATTCCTTAGCACTTTCATGTTAATACATGATGAGGAGGGGATAGGAAAATATCACACTTTTTTGTCTCAGGCACGGTACAGATGGCCCAAAAGGGCCGTCCTTGTGCCATGATTAGGGTTGGGGAGCGCACAGCATTTGCACGCTCCCCAGCCCTAGCACATAATGTTTAGATAGCGTGTGTAACAACGCCATCGCAACTGCGCAGCTTCTACACAGAGCTGCTCAGTTGCGAAGGCGTAAAGGTGCCCAATGGTGCCTTTTCTGTTTAGGGCATTGCAATTGCGAGCTTCAGACCGCCTTTTTTGGGCGGTCTGTAAAGCCCCTTAGGCACACATGAGATCACTCAACTGACCCATTTCTCAGAATTAATAGCCTACAATGCTACACATTATGAAGACCTATTGTCATAGATTGGCAAATATTTAGAAAACAGTTGATCAACAAATAAGGCTTGATTACAGTGCAGAAAAAATGAACTTTTTTGGATCCCAGTTCCCAGAATCTCCTATGCAGTATGGCCATTGGCCATCATGGCTATGGAATTTTGGGACACATACTCACCAGAAATACCTTTTCCAAGCTCTTTGGCATAGTGAGGAGAAGCAATCTTCCTTTGGCTGCTATTTCTATAGTGAATGTTTCTGCAGAAACATGTTTCTGCCCTCTGCCCTTTCGATTCAGGACCCCCAGATAGCAACAGCATAAGGGGGAGGGGGGGATTTCCCTGCTTTCAGGTGAACTACATCCAATTTCCTATTCATCCATGCATCTGAGGAAGTAGACTCAGGTCTACAAAAGGACATGCTACTAATTTCTTTCTTTCAGTTAGTCTCAAAAGTGCTACAAGATCCCTTTGCGTATGCATTTTCCAGATAGTTTTCTTTGTGAGCCCATGCTGTTTCCCATAGTGCAGGCGTTATTTACAATGATGCAGTTTTAGAGCTTGGTGATATTCCTTTTACTAGACTACAATGCATAGCTACAAACTGGGGAATTCGGGAAGTTTTCCAAACTCAGTTCCCCTCCACCTCCCGTGTCTTACCTGGCTACATGTTTCCCTTCCCTTCATTCTGGTACCCACACAGATATGGCAAGTGATGTGGGATCTCAACAAGAGGAAAAAAGCTCCCACTCCACTGTGGGTGAGTGGGTATGAATGGGTCTTATTGTAGTCTTGGTGTTAGCAGGCCTTGTAGGAAGGGGATGCTTATTTTGGGGGAGGAGTGGTTGAAGCCAGGCTGCATCATTTTCTCAGAGACCAGGATGGAGCTGGACTTATTCAGTTAAGGTCCCCCCGCCACTGTCCTTAAGTTCATTTTAGATCAGAGCAGTGTTTCAGAAGGTTTTAATAAATAGTGGTTATGCTGTTTCAGAACCTTTCAGCTCAGCGCATGAGTGCTTTCTGGAGAGCAAAACATCCAGATAATACCAGCTTTGTGCAAGAACTGTAGTACATTCACAATGGAGATAATCGCTTGTCCTCAGCTTGATTTTCCTGTTTCATATTTGAACAAAAGAACATCACCAAAGTAGCTTCAGGGTACTTTTGGATTTGCAATACAGGCTGTGTCTCCCTTATCCGAAATATTTGGGACTAGAAGTGTTTTGGATTATTTATTTATTTATATTTTGAATACCTGCATTTGCATATACATACACAATGAGATATCCTGAGACGGGACTCAAGTCGAAACACAACATTCATTTATGTTTCATGTACACTTCAGGCACTGAAGGTAATTTTATACAATATTTCAAATAATTTTGTGCATGAAACAAAGTTTGTGTAAACAGAACCACCAGAAGGCAAAAGTGTCACTATCTCAAGCACCCATAAAAAAGTTTTGGATTTTGGAGTATTTTAGATTTCAGAAATCTGGATAACCTGTACAATTTTGGGGGCAAAGCAATCTGCATAACTATTACTATCATTGTGACAGAAAATGAATATTTCCAACTTTTGACATCTTTTAAAACAGTAGGTCAATTATTCTGTGGCATTTATGTTTCAAAACAAATAATAATGCAGTTCATGTCTACAGATGTTTCCAAATGTAAAGCCATTGTCATGTAAAGCAATTATTCTGTGGCATTTAACTTTCAAAACAAATAAAAACAGTTCATGTCTACAGATATTTCTAAAGCCAGCCTAAACAAGACCTTTGGCAGCAATTTTCTATTTTGTTGAATATTTTTGCTATCTTGCTTGCCATATCTTGAAGTCTCCAAACAACACACTATCATCTTCATGAAAGATAACATTTTTAGTTTCTTTACTATATCTTGCCACCGTTTTTCCTTACAAGTTATAGGCAGCAAAATGCATCAAACAGTACAAAACAGTGAGTAACAATGATAAAGGCAAGCTTTTGATGTGCAAAGAGACTGAAGGTTTGAAGTGATTCACACACTTTTTAACTATTTTTTACAAATAACCCTGAAAAGTAGTGAGTATTCTTATCCTCATATTGCAGACATGGGGCCAAGCCAGTGATCCAAGTTTTGCCTTGAAAAAGGCCGTTAACTTTATTTGTAGCAAATGCAATATGTCAACCAGTGATTTCCGTGTTTGCCATCTAGCACTATAACATATGTGGTCTATCTTTTATGCTACATGAATAAGGTTATGGGTTCTTTGTTTATAGGTTCTTAGATTTTGGGATCTGTCCAGCCTAAATTGAATTTAACCTCTCATTTACAGTCCACACACTACAAGTTGCAGCACTATGATTGTACTTTACTAGTCATGGCTGCATCTTATGAAACCCTAGGTTTTCACTTTGGTAAGGTATTAGAGCACATGGAGAGAACTGCAAATCCCAGCATTCCAGAGGATGGAGTCATGGTAGTTAAAAGTGGATCAGAGCACTTTAATTACATAGAGTGGAAGATTCCGAATCCTAAGTCAATCTGATTTACTGCAACACATGCCTATCTTATCCCATTTGTTCCACCTGGAACTAAATACAACCAGCATTGGATGTATCCACACTGCAGAAATAAAACAGTTTGGCACCACTTTACCATGGCTTCACCTTGTAAAATAGTGGGATTTGTAGTTTGGCAAAGCACCAGAGTTCTTTGACAGACCTCAACAATCTACAAATCTTAGGATTCAACAAGATGGAGTCATGACAGTTAAAGTGGTATCATATTGCTTTATTTCTGCAGTGTGGCAATAGCCAGAGTCTGGATTTTACCCCCACGTTGATACTGGTTTCTTGATTTGCTTTAGTTTTGGTTAGATACAGATGGATTTTTCCTGTGGCTGCTGTTCTGTGGGCTTGGAAGGATATTTTGTACACAGCAGCTGTGCTTAGTAATACATGGATATACAGTAGTTTGAATATTGTCATCTTTCTAGGTATTTTCCTTTTTTTGTTTGCTTAAATTTCTCATCAGCAGAGTGTACACTTTGAATATAGAACAGGGGTGGAACTCATGAGGCCCTCCACACATTTTGAACTGTAGTTCCCAGCATTACATGACTATCCTATGCTGGTTAGGGCTGCTGGCGATATCTGGAGGGCTGTATGGTGCAGTATGGAGGGCTGTAAGGCGCAGAGCCCTGGTGGCACAGTGGTTAAAAGCCTGTACTGCAGCCACTCACTCAAAACCATAAGGTTGCAAGTTCAAGACCAGCAAAAGGGCTCAAGCTGGACTCAGGCTTGCATCCTTCCAAGGTCGCTAAAATGAGTACCCAGATTGTTGGGGGCAAATTAGCTTACAGTTGTAAACCACTTAGACACTGCTTAGGTGGTATGAAATGGTATATATAAATGAAGCTTGTTTTTTGTATCATTCCCAGTCCTGATATAGAAGGTCACCTATTCAGGTTTTGGCATTTCCAATTAGAAAGGATTTTAAAAAAATCAAACCCAAGTCTGTCTGGAAAAGTTAGACGTAACTTGTTCAAGTTACTTTTTGGACAATAGCTCTCAGAATTCCCCATCCAGAATAGCAGCTGTATGAGCTGGAGGATTCTGGGCTATTTACCAACCCCACCAAAATTCCCAAGCTTCATACGTTCCTATTTGGTTTTAAATGAATGAAAATACATGTTTAATTTCTGTCTTGAGATACTTTGGATTTTCTTTGGGTAGATCTGATGACCGTCATGGGTTTTCTGAAGCAGCGGACTAGAGACAAATTTGGGAACTGTAAAGATTCAGGAAGCTGGGGGACACAACAAACTGCACAGTGTGCAAGATTCGGCTGGAAGGTTTCCCATCCCCCAATGTTTTTTTCCTAATGGGTAAAGCTGTGAATCAGGGAATTGTGTCTTCCTTCTATTCCATGCAGTGTTCAGCATGGAATTGCAATGCAAATCTATTGTTATGACTGCTCTCCCTGCAGCCATATCATCAGGATCCTTTGTTAAGGGAATTACTGTCTAATGGCTGGGAGGTGCAGGCTGGTGGTGGCAGCAACAGCAGATGTTTCCTTATTGAGACCTGATCAAAGATTGTGTCTAGACACAGAGATGATCCCTGGAAATGTGAACAGTTGTTTGAGAAAGCTGACTCATTCATCCATCTGGCACCCTAGTTAAGGGCTGGTTTTAAGGCCCGAGAGGAGGAAATTTATCTGTGTTCTTGGAAAGAAAGTTGGAGAGAAGAAGGCAGTGATAGAGGAAAGTGTTATATACAATTTGAGGTCCTGGAATCTCTGAAAAACTCTTGTTGTGGGGTGTGGTGGGGTGGGGTGGAGACTCACCATCTAGCTAAGTTGCTCATGCTGCTTGCCTCCACTGCTTGCCTCCACTTCTTGAATATTTGTAACTGCACCTTCAGTCTCCAGTGATTTCTCCTTCTACAGCAGGAGTGGGAAATGTGCAACCCTCCAGATGTTGTTGAACTGCAAATCCCAGCATTCTTCAACATTGGCTATGTTAGATGAGAGTTGCGGTTCATCAACACAGGAGGGTGGCACAATTCCCATCCCTGTCCTAAAGAATGCCAAAGCCAGGTAGAAACCACACCTAGAACTTCTTGTCACTTGTAAAAGTGGGGAGCACTTCTCAGTATTGATTTTTCTCAGATGATTTTGGAGCAAAGAAAGACCTTTTCCACAATGACATCTTTCTGGTGGAATTCCTAGAGTGGGCCACCAGAACTAATATACTTGTAGGATACAAGATCCATTTTGTTTTGCTATGACTTTCTGACAGGCCAAGGGAATCACTGAGTTTTAGATCTCTTGACTAACTTTTAATTTGTGATGGCTGTATTTTTTATCTCTAAATGTTATGGTCTATTACCTTTATATTGTTTTGTTGCATTATCACACACTTCAGGTCCTACAGGACAGATGAGGGGGTGATCTTGTACCAAAATCAAAACCAAAGTAACATAAAGGTTTACCATATGAACTAACAGAAAGAGCAGAGGACGTTTTCAGTTGTGTTTTAAGTTATGAGAAAAAAATGAAAAATAACTGCAAAGCTGGGACAATGGTCAGTTTAATCAGACACTTCCCTTTTTTGGGATAACTAATACAGTTGGCCCTCCTTATCCATGGCTGTTTTTATCCACGGATTTGAGCATACACGGCTTGAAAATATTCCCCAAAAGTATAAATTCCAAATAGCAAACCTTGATTTTCCATTTTATATATGGGACACCATTTTGTTGTGTCATTATATTTAATGGGATTTGAGTATACACAGATTTTGTTATCCATGGAGGGTCCTGGAATGAAACCCCAGTGGATAACAAGGGCCCACTGTACTTCCACAAAAAACTATGGATGTTAGCCATGAAAATCTTAGACTTCACAACAGACTGGTTTGTGTTTCCCATGCAAAGCAGGATTAGTACTTTCTTGCAAGTGACTGTGACTTATAGCAACCCTGTGAATGAGACACCTCCAAGAGCTCCTGTCCTCTACCACTCTGCCCAGGTCCTGCGGGCTCCGGCCATGACCTCTCTGATTGAGTCTAACCATCTGGTCTTCTTCTCTTTCTACTACCTTCTACCTTTCCTAGCATTGTTGTCTTTTCCATTGAGTCATGCCTTCTCATGATGTGGCCAAAGTACAACAGCCTCATATTCATCATCTTGGCTTCCAGGGAGAGTTTAGGTTTGACCTAGAACCCATTTGTTTGTCTTTTTGGCCATCTATGGTAGTCTTCTCCAGCACCACATTTCAAATGAATTAATTTTCTTCCTATCTGCTTTTTATCACTGTCCAGCTCTCACATCTGTACATGATGATGGGAAATACCATGGTTTGGATGTATCTTCCAACATTTCACAGATGAAAAGAGAAATAAATAATGCTAAGCAAACATTAGTGTGGTAAAAATGGCAATGTTATTGATGTGGAAGAAAAGACAAACTAGGAGAGGCTGCAGCAGTTTCCCTTTGCCTGAGCCTACTTGGTAAGGCAAGATTTAGCCCCTTCACCTCTTCTCCATTCTGCTGAGTTAACTGAGTCTAATTACTTTTGCATTTTGAATTCAGTTTGCAGCAGCAGAAGTACGTTGAAGACAAAGGGGAAAGTGGGAAAAGAGAAACGGGGGCATTTTTAAAGCAGCTGAAAAAGTGGGATGACAAAGGATTAATCAGGACTGTCACTTCCAAATCAGGACAATTGGAGAGTATGAAAATTCAGTTTGCTGGATCAGATATAATGACAAAAATAATTCAAAGTGAACATGTGAGGCAAGGGGGGGGGGGCGGGGCACATGACTGAAAGACTTGTTTCTGTTGCACCAAATCAACTTGAACTGATCTGAAATCAAATCAAATCAGTCTTTATTCGGTCAATGACCAGCAAAATAATGTATTGTATCTTTGCACACAATTCTGAGCCTTAAGAACACCAGTAATAATTTAAGTTTAGGCTTGTTTCAGTTATAATATCAGACTAAGAAGAAGACATAACCTGACATAACCCTTTCCATATTTGCCCAGAAAACTAGAGAAACTACAATAATTTCTTAAACTACAGTCTCCTGTGATGGTTGAATCCTTTAAACTACACTAAAGTTTGGCAATCATAACATAACAAGTAATGTAGTTACCAGTGACAAACTACACTTTTTGGCAATGAAGATACAATTTTGTTATAGTTGAAAAGTAATGTAACTGCCAGAAATGGAGCTCTTTTACTAGTGTAACAAGTAACATTTTCACATTACAGTATTTTTAATTTTTTCATTTAAAGGGCATTCTTAGAGGTACTTTGACAGGCGGTTTGCAAGCCTCATTCTCCTTCTGTTAATGAAAATGAAAAGGTAACAAGAACTGTATAAAGTTGCTTTGTAAACAGTGCAACAAGCAGATTATTTTTCAAACACTATGAAAAGCAACAGGAATGAATTACTATTAGGAATTAAGTTTCTGAGTTGTGGGTTAAACTACGATATGAATACAATACAACAAAACTTTTATTTATATCCCACTTTTTATTAAAACAATCAAAGCGGCATACAACAATTAAAATGAAACCAGGGTCTCAACCAAAATACCTTCCTGAAACTAGGCACATGAGTAGTGAAGGGAAGAGGTGGAATAAACAGGGAACACAGGGCCGTGTAGTTTGTCCCTGTGCAATAAACCATGGTTTAATGTGTGCTGTGACATCTGTTCAATTACATTTGATCTAATCCTTAGATTTGTACCAGAGACATTTCAGATTGAAGTCCTCCTCCATCATGAAATTTGTTATGTCTCTCAGCAAAGCCTGAAGGATAAAGAGAGACGTCCTTGTGTATACTGCAGAGATCACCAAGGGAAAGGACAGAACAGAACATAACTTTAATGTGAAAAAATGGAAAGCACTATCAACGAATATGCTGTTTATTGTTGTTGTTATGGGCCTCCAAGTCATTTCTGACTTATACCAACCCTAAGATAGCATAACGGGGGTTTCCTGGTAAGATTTGTTGGCGAGGGGGTTGACTTTGTTTTCCTCTGAGGCTGAGAGTGTGTGACTTGTCCAAGGTATTCAAGTGGGTTTCAATGGCTGAGTGGGAATTCGAACCTTGGTCTTCAGAACTGTAGTCCAATGCTCAACCCATTAGACCATGGTGGCTCTGTATCTTTCCTTTATTGAGGCCTTTTCCCCTTTGAGGTGCCTCAAAGGATATGATATCAGAGCTCTCCAGGTCAACCTAAAACTGCCAAACCTGCTCCCTCCACATCCCTCTGATGCTTGTCAGACAACTGTCAGGTCTTGATAAACCTTTGTCTCATTCATACGATGTGCCATTGCTAAGAAAATATTGGCCTTTTGACACTTTACCTTGTACTGTTGAAAGTATTTCCTGAGACTTAGTTGGACAAAGGGCTGGCCCAGGGAAATGGATACATAGTACAGTGGTTGAAGGCAGGTTAAGTCTGCCAACAGTACAATAGGTAAGCTGTAATTCATATCTCGTGATGCAGGCACAGTGTCCCTTCCCTTTCATTCACAATTTCCCCTCCTTGCTTCTCTCACCCATGATTAAGTGTTGCATTTACACAGATGCTAGTTATGGGTAATACTCAGCAAAACTCTCATTGTAACCAGGAATCAAAAGCAGCATTGGATAAAAGGGAGGTAAGTTCACCATTAAGATAAATAATCATGAACCAGAGCAAGGAGGGTGGGAGAGAGAAATCCTTTTTTGGATCGCACCTCCCAGAATCTCCCGGCCAGCATGGCCACATAGTCCAAAAAAAAAAAAAAAAAGAGCTTTTGCAAGTTCTGCCTTTAACAGTTCTTAATAATATCCAGAGAACAGCATGGTGAATACATTTCTCAGGGAATGGAAAGACAGAGCTAAAGAATCTCACAGACCAATTCTTTTATTATTGCCATATTTGAATGTTTAAAACTATGCATAAGGGCAAAACCTGTTTTTGAGCCACACATATCCATCACAATGCCTAGCATCCTTGTTTGACCCCCCCCTCCATTTCTAACCTTCACACCCACTGAGTGCAGAGGTTTTCATGGCGATTCAAATCACATTTCACTGAATTTCACATTTGGGGATTATTTTCAGTATGCTATCATAATTCCAAATTGCCGATTTTAAATTCACTCCTACCACGTGGCACTTTAAAGCATATTTAAAGTGGGATTAGAGGGTGTGGAATGTGTGAGAAACTGGGGGTGCAACTGGCATGCACAGCCCTATAAAGTTTACACTCTTACATTTTTGTCTGAATGCCAAAACATTGCTGTGCACAGGCCCCTTTTTAAAATATGGGAAAATATCCATGCCTACCTTGAAGGTTTATCAGTATGATCACATATGGAGAGCATCGAACTCTTGAAATGTGATATGTAAGCACTAGATATCATCAATATCATCCTCATCATCATCATCAGTTATTTCTAGATGGTAATGTTATCAAATTTTGCATTCAGAATATTCAGAATTGTGTGTTATTTACAAAAGCATACCCTCCAATGTTTCACAGATGAAAACCAGGACACACATGACCAAGCAACATCAAAAGTGTGGTCATGGTCAAGATGGCAAAAATTATTAATGAGGAAAAACAGACAACCTAAGAGACAGTAGAGCTTCTCTCTGAGTCTACAATCTAAAGGGCAAGATTCTGCTCCCTCCTTTCCCTTCCATCTTGCTGAGTTAACTGAGTACAGACTACTTTTGTGTTTTGAATTCAGTTTGCAGCAACTGAATTAAGTGGAGGACAAAGAGAGAAGTGGGAGGAGGAGAGAGCAACTGGGACATTTTAAAAGCAGCAGAAAAAGTGGAACAAAAGAAGATCGATCAGCATTGGACCTTATCAGACGTTGGAAATTGGAAGTATAATCCAATGGCAATCCGAACGCAATCATGCAGTTTCACGTTATTGCGAATTAAAGTATCTCACGCAATTTTGGGCAAAAGGGAAGTCATTCTGAACACAATCATGGGTTTTACGTTATTGCGAATTAAAGCACCTCACGCAATTTTGGGCAATGGGGGTCATTTTCGGGTAATGGCAAGTCATTCTGAACCATTCCGAATGCAATAGGAATTCACGTGAATTCGCTAAACTGCCAAATTCACGTGAATTCAAAATGGCTCCATTCGCAATAAAGAAAAAATCCTCCCGTCTGATAAGGTCTATTGTTTTTGCCAAATAGGTACAGCTGGAAATATGCAAAAGAACAAAACAGCTACCTCTTCCAAATAAAAACCTATTATGGACTGTGAAGCTCAGTGGTATCACTGCCACCTCCTCACTCACCAGAAATGTCAGGTTTTTTTTGTCTTGTTCTTCATCTCAGATTCATGGGTCTTCTCTATTTTTTTACTAGCTTTCAATTCCAGTTATAAACAGGCCATATCTATTTATACATTTTTTCATGTTTACATAATTTAAGTAGCTTTAGTAGATAGTACAAAAATGACACAACAACAACAACAACAACAACAAATCCCTCCTCCTAAAAAAAACTTTGCGCTGCCCCAGTCAGCCAGGAATGTGCCATACTTTAAACTTCATGTAGTGTGTAACTTTAAAGCTCCAAATATCTGGATAACATCCTTGAGAGAAAAGAGGGTTAAAATGGTTCACACAATTGTGATATGTGGGAGCTTCAGATACCTGTGGCCTTGACTCTGTCTCAGTTGTCTCTGGATCAGGCAGAATTGGAGCAGTTTTATCAGCACAAAAAGCAAGTAAAACATAAAGGTGGGAAGACTTAAAGAAACAGACCAATGGGAACTGAGCTCAGTGGAAAGAGAGAAGAATGAAGAATGAAGAAGAATGAAGGAAGATCGAGGATGAAGAAAGAATAGATACAAAATTTGAGACAAATCAACCTTATTTTTGGTCATGTTCTGGTTCACCTTTATAAGTTATTTCATTTCTTCCAAGAACAGAAGCGAGAGTTGCTTATAAAAATTTCAAAGTTTCAAAGGGCTTCAAAGTGTTTGAAGTATGTTATGAGACATCATCATTGCCATTTTAACATCAGCTTCAAAGGGAAAATGCCAGCATGCCTGATTCTGAAGAAGAATAGCAAACTGTGCTGTTTATTTCGGGCTCATGATGGTCACGAAATTGAGAGAAATTCCTCCTGTGTGATAAACTCCAGTGAGTCTGCTAGAGATTACTGAAAACGTAATATCACACAGCTCTTTCAGCATCACAAAACAGGGGCTTGTTGCATATAAATAACTTCTCTTCAATTCTATCTGAATGTTGCCGCCTAGTCTGAAGACATGGGTAACTTCCATGCTGTAAAAATAAAATGCTCCTGAGCCATCCCCCTCCCCCCGTACGAGCTGGAAATGAAGTTAAAATGGAGGTCTCACATAGCTATACCCTTTTCCATGTCCAAGATCCTTCCATAATGTTTACTCGTGTATCATATCCATTCGGCAAAGGTTCCTTTCAGTGTTACCTAAGAGCTTTTCTAGTTGCAGATCCATCCCAATTTATTATTTCTGGTTGAACATGACTGGGAGATTACCAATAAGTGGTGTTGTGTGGTGCTGTTTGCCTTCAAGTTGTTTCCGAATGGCGACCCTAAGGCAAACCTATCATAGGATTTTCTTGGCAAGTCTTCTTCAGAGGGGGTTTGCCATTGCCATCCTCTGAGGCTGAGAGACTGTGACTTGCCCCAAATCACCTGGGGTAGACTATTTATTTTGCCTTGAATAGTCTCTCTTAATTGACACTATCTATCCACCCATTCCTAGGGGGAATGTTTTTTGTGATTTGCAAAGGGACAAAAGATTCTTATCTCACCCCATGAGTGCAGGTTTGTCTATAATACTGCTAACCTTTGTTTTATTACCACCTCTTAAGCATTTTTTCTCCTCTGCCTTGAATTTATGCATATCCTTCCCCTTTGGTGCACCTATTTCTGTCCCCCCCCCTCCTCATTTTCACCCTAAAGTTAACACTATTTCAGTTGGATAACATTTCTTGTCATCATATCTGTTATAATCCTATCAATTCTGGTTCACCTCTCAACAACTGCTAAATGAGTATTGTGATGGAAATAACTTCCTGGTATTTCTTGCATTTCACACCCCAGGATGTATACAAATCACTACCAGCTGAGGCTCTACTCCAGGCATCTGATGAAATCAGATTATAAAAGCTTACGTCAGATCAAAGATGTGCATCTTGCAAGTGACATGAGACTACTTTCTGTTTTTGGTTCACTGACTCAACATGGCTCTCTCTCCCCCCCCCCCTGCCCCACTCCATGATTCTTCCATAATTATTTTCTCTTGGCTTATGTTTCAGGCTAAAGTCAACCCTCCTTATCCACAGATTCTTTATCCATGGATTCAACCATCCATAGCTTGAAAATATCCCATATGTATATGAGGTATATTCCAAAAAGCAAGCCTTGATCTTGCCATTTTATATAAGGGACACCATTTTATTATGCCTTTATATTTAATGGGACTTTGGAATCCACAATCCATCGGGGGTGGGGGGTGGGGGGGAGCATCCTGGAACCAAACCCAAGCAGATACCAGGGAACCACTGTAATCTTATTTTGTTATCTAAAAATGAAAATAATGGGTGGAAACACACCCGGGCTTGCAATATTGCCAGTGCCTTAGGAGCATTGTGCTCATTCACCAGTGTCTACTTATTTTGTCTGGTGAGGAATTTATTAGAAGGCTAGTATGTATGTAAACCCTTGGGCAAGTCACACTCTCTCCATCTCAGAAGATGGCAATGGCAAATATGCTCTGAAAAACCTTGCCAAGAAAACCCTGTGATAGGTTAACCTTAGCATCACCATAAGTCGGAAATGATGTGTCAGCACACAACAACAAAGGGTGTCTGTAGAGAGACCAAACGATTTTTTTATATGCAATTTCCTTTAAGGAGGAGAAAGAAAAGGAGGAGGTTCTAGTCCATGTGCTTGGGTGAGATCTAATCTAATTTACACTTGAGCCATTGCATTCTGGGAGCCAGTGCTGGGAGGCTACTTAAGGCTACTCAAGGCTAGCAGAAGCTTCATTTCCTTTAAGGAGGAGAAAGAAAAGGAGGAGGTTCTAGTCCATGTGCTTGGGTGAGATCTAATTTAATTTACACTTGAGCCATTGCATTCTGGGAGCCATTGCTGGCAGGCTATTTAAGGCTACTCAAGGCTAGCAGAAGCTTCATTTCCTTTAAGGAGGAGAAAGAAAAGGAGGAGGTTCTAGTCCATGTGCTTGGGTGAGATCTAATCTAATTTACACTTGAGCCATTGCATTCTGGGAGCCAGTGCTGGGAGGCTACTTAAGGCTACTCAAGGCTAGCAGAAGCTTCATTTCCTTTAAGGAGGAGAAAGAAAAGGAGGAGGTTCTAGTCCATGTGCTTGGGTGAGATCTAATTTAATTTACACTTGAGCCATTGCATTCTGGGAGCCAGTGCTGGGAGGCTACTTAAGGCTACTCAAGGCTAGCAGAAGCTTCATTTCCTTTAAGGAGGAGAAAGAAAAGGAGGAGGCTGTAGTCCATGTGCTTGGGTGAGATCTAATTTAATTTACACTTGAGCCATTGCATTCTGGGAGCCAGTGCTGGGAGGCTACTTAAGGCTACTCAAGGCTAGCAGAAGCTTCATTTCCTTTAAGGAGGAGAAAGAAAAGGAGGAGGTTCTAGTCCATGTGCTTGGGTGAGATCTAATCTAATTTACACTTGAGCCATTGCATTCTGGGAGCCAGTGCTGGCAGGCTACTTAAGGCTACTCAAGGCTAGCAGAAGCTTCATTTCCTTTAAGGAGGAGAAAGAAAAGGAGGAGGTTCTAGTCCATGTGCTTGGGTGAGATCTAATTTAATTTACACTTGAGCCATTGCATTCTGGGAGCCAGTGCTGGGAGGCTACTTAAGGCTACTCAAGGCTAGCAGAAGCTTCATGTCCTTTAAGGAGGAGAAAGAAAAGGAGGAGGCTGTAGTCCATGTGCTTGGGTGAGATCTAATTTAATTTACACTTGAGCCATTGCATTCTGGGAGGCAGTGCTGGGAGGCTACTTAAGGCTACTCAAGGCTAGCAGAAGCTTCATTTCCTTTAAGGAGGAGAAAGAAAAGGAGGAGGTTCTAGTCCATGTGCTTGGGTGAGATCTAATCTAATTTACACTTGAGCTATTGCATTCTGGGAGCCAGTGCTGGGAGGCTACTTAAGGCTACTCAAGGCTAGCAGAAGCTTCATTTCCTTTAAGGAGGAGAAAGAAAAGGAGGAGGCTGTAGTCCATGTGCTTGGGTGAGATCTAATTTAATTTACACTTGAGCCATTGCATTCTGGGAGGCAGTGCTGGGAGGCTACTTAAGGCTACTCAAGGCTAGCAGAAGCTTCATTTCCTTTAAGGAGGAGAAAGAAAAGGAGGAGGTTCTAGTCCATGTGCTTGGGTGAGATCTAATTTAATTTACACTTGAGCCATTGCATTCTGGGAGACAGTGCTGGGAGGCTACTTAAGGCTACTCAAGGCTAGCAGAAGCTTCATTTCCTTTAAGGAGGAGAAAGAAAAGGAGGAGGTTCTAGTCCATGTGCTTGGGTGAGATCTAATTTAATTTACACTTGAGCCATTGCATTCTGGGAGCCAGTGCTGGGAGGCTACTTAAGGCTACTCAAGGCTAGCAGAAGCTTCATTTCCTTTAAGGAGGAGAAAGAAAAGGAGGAGGTTCTAGTCCATGTGCTTGGGTGAGATCTAATCTAATTTACACTTGAGCCATTGCATTCTGGGAGCCAGTGCTGGGAGGCTACTTAAGGCTACTCAAGGCTAGCAGAAGCTTCATTTCCTTTAAGGAGGAGAAAGAAAAGGAGGAGGTTCTAGTCCATGTGCTTGGGTGAGACCTAATTTAATTTACACTTGAGCCATTGCATTCTGGGAGCCAGTGCTGGGAGGCTACTTAAGGCTACTCAAGGCTAGCAGAAGCTTCATTTCCTTTAAGGAGGAGAAAGAAAAGGAGGAGGTTCTAGTCCATGTGCTTGGGTGAGATCTAATTTAATTTACACTTGAGCCATTGCATTCTGGGAGCCATTGCTGGGAGGCTACTTAAGGCTACTCAAGGCTAGCAGAAGCTTCATTTCCTTTAAGGAGGAGAAAGAAAAGGAGGAGGTTCTAGTCCATGTGCTTGGGTGAGATCTAATTTAATTTACACTTGAGCCATTGCATTCTGGGAGCCAGTGCTGGGAGGCTACTTAAGGCTACTCAAGGCTAGCAGAAGCTTCATTTCCTTTAAGGAGGAGAAAGAAAAGGAGGAGGTTCTAGTCCATGTGCTTGGGTGAGATCTAATTTAATTTACACTTGAGCCATTGCATTCTGGGAGCCAGTGCTGGGAGGCTACTTAAGGCTACTCAAGGCTAGCAGAAGCTTCATTTCCTTTAAGGAGGAGAAAGAAAAGGAGGAGGTTCTAGTCCATGTGCTTGGGTGAGATCTAATTTAATTTACACTTGAGCCATTGCATTCTGGGAGCCAGTGCTGGGAGGCTACTTAAGGCTACTCAAGGCTAGCAGAAGCTTCATTTCCTTTAAGGAGGAGAAAGAAAAGGAGGAGGTTCTAGTCCATGTGCTTGGGTGAGATCTAATTTAATTAACACTTGAGCCATTGCATTCTGGGAGCCAGTGCTGGGAGGCTACTTAAGGCTACTCAAGGCTAGCAGAAGCTTCATTTCCTTTAAGGAGGAGAAAGAAAAGGAGGAGGTTCTAGTCCATGTGCTTGGGTGAGATCTAATTTAATTTACACTTGAGCCATTGCATTCTGGGAGCCAGTGCTGGGAGGCTACTTAAGGCGACTCAAGGCTAGCAGAAGCTTCATTTCCTTTAAGGAGGAGAAAGAAAAGGAGGAGGTTCTAGTCCATGTGCTTGGGTGAGATCTAATCTAATTTACACTTGAGCCATTGCATTCTGGGAGCCAGTGCTGGGAGGCTACTTAAGGCTACTCAGGGCTAGCAGAAGCTTCATTTCCTTTAAGGAGGAGAAAGAAAAGGAGGAGGTTCTAGTCCATGTGCTTGGGTGAGATCTAATTTAATTTACACTTGAGCCATTGCATTCTGGGAGCCATTGCTGGGAGGCTACTTAAGGCTACTCAAGGCTAGCAGAAGCTTCATTTCCTTTAAGGAGGAGAAAGAAAAGGAGGAGGTTCTAGTCCATGTGCTTGGGTGAGATCTAATTTAATTTACACTTGAGCCATTGCATTCTGGGAGCCAGTGCTGGGAGGCTACTTAAGGCTACTCAAGGCTAGCAGAAGCTTCATTTCCTTTAAGGAGGAGAAAGAAAAGGAGGAGGTTCTAGTCCATGTGCTTGGGTGAGATCTAATTTAATTTACACTTGAGCCATTGCATTCTGGGAGCCATTGCTGGCAGGCTACTTAAGGCTACTCAAGGCTAGCAGAAGTTTCATTTCCTTTAAGGAGGAGAAAGAAAAGGAGGAGGTTCTAGTCCATGTGCTTGGGTGAGATCTAATTTACACTTGAGCCATTGCATTCTGGGAGCCAGTGCTGGGAGGCTACTTAAGGCTACTCAAGGCTAGCAGAAGCTTCATTTCCTTTAAGGAGGAGAAAGAAAAGGAGGAGGTTCTAGTCCATGTGCTTGGGTGAGATCTAATTTAATTTACACTTGAGCCATTGCATTCTGGGAGCCAGTGCTGGGAGGCTACTTAAGGCTACTCAAGGCTAGCAGAAGCTTCATTTCCTTTAAGGAGGAGAAAGAAAAGGAGGAGGTTCTAGTCCATGTGCTTGGGTGAGATCTAATTTAATTTACACTTGAGCCATTGCATTCTGGGAGACAGTGCTGGGAGGCTACTTAAGGCTACTCAAGGCTAGCAGAAGCTTCATTTCCTTTAAGGAGGAGAAAGAAAAGGAGGAGGTTCTAGTCCATGTGCTTGGGTGAGATCTAATTTAATTTACACTTGAGCCATTGCATTCTGGGAGCCATTGCTGGGAGGCTACTTAAGGCTACTCAAGGCTAGCAGAAGCTTCATTTCCTTTAAGGAGGAGAAAGAAAAGGAGGAGGTTCTAGTCCATGTGCTTGGGTGAGATCTAATTTAATTTACTCTTGAGCCATTGCATTCTGGGAGCCAGTGCTGGGAGGCTACTTAAGGCTACTCAAGGCTAGCAGAAGCACGCACCTAACGGCGCGCGAATTTTGATTTTTTTAATCTAGTCAAGGAGGTGTTTATAGAATAGAAGAGGAGCTGGCCTGAAGCATCAGAGGAAGTGAATCAGAGACTTGCCTTTGGAAGGAGCTTTTAGCCAGGAGCTCTCTACCTAACTATAGGCCCCGTGACTTGAACTCAGTGACAGAGCTTGGGAATAAAGGCCAAGTCTAGCAAGGGAAGCCCACAGTCTTGTTTCAGTGCCTCCTTAAGACTTCTCAGTATGGACACTGAAGGCCCTGCAGCAGTCACCTGCAACACCTGTGGGATGTTTGTCGTCTTGCCTACAGATGTGGGGAACTACACCTGCCACAAGTGCAAGTTGGTAGCCCTCTTAGAAGAGAAAGTACAGCAGCTAGAGGAGCAGATATCTGCACTCCAGCATCATAGAGAGCAGGAGATTCTCCTGAACAGATCAGACCAGAATGTCTTGGGTGGGAAACAGACAGAGGAAGTTGTTGGGGCGGAGGAAGTCACTCCACATACAACAGAGGTAGATGCTTGGAGGAAGGTCACACACAGAAGTAAGGAAACCAGGGAACGTTCTGTAAGCGGCTTGCAGCTACAGAATCGCTTTGAATCTCTCTCTGTTGTCAGAGATGATGAGGAAAAGCAGCAGGGACAGACATCAGGGACAGAGCAGGAGAGCCTGAGAGTATCACGAAAAGGAACAGCCACTGCTAAGCCTCGGAGGAGGCGCGTGGTTGTGGTGGGGGACTCCTTGCTGAGGGGTACAGAAGCAGTGGTTTGTGGGCCTGACAAGATGTCTCGGGAGGTGTGTTGTCTCCCCGGGGCAAAGATCCATCATGTGACGGAGAGGCTGACAAGACTTGTCAAGCCTACTGATCAATACCCCCTTCTTTTGGTTCATGTGGGAAGCAATGATACTGCAAGGCACAGCCTTCAGAATATCAAAAGGGATTATGAGGCTCTGGGAAGGAAGCTGAAAGAGATGGATGCACAGGTTGTCATCTCATCTCTACTCCCGGTAGAAGGGCATGGTCCAGGAAGGGAGAGGAAAATAGCAGAGGTGAATAACTGGCTCCGTAGATGGTGCCGCCAAGAACAGTTTGGATTCTTGGATCATGGGCTGAGGTTCCATGAGGAGGGACTTCTGGCAAGGGATGGACTGCATCTCACGCCAGTTGGCAAAAACGTTTTTGCCAACAGTCTGAAGAATCTGATCAGGAGGGCTTTAAACTGAGTTATGTGGGGGAGGGAGACATTATACTGGAAGGCAAAAGGGATGGAGAGAATAGTCCAAGTGGCATAGAGGGAACAAGGCAAATAGTGCAAGGACCCAACAGTAGGAGGCAAAAAAATGTGCAAAAGCAGCAAGTAAAGAGGACACATGGTCTTAAATGCCTCTCCACTAATGCACAGAGTATGGAACTTGAACTCCTAGCACAACAAGGGAAATATGATATAATAGGCATCACTGAAACCTGGTGGGATGAGTCTCATGATTGGAATGTAGAAATAGAGGGGTATAACCTTTTTAAGAGAAACAGGCCAAGCAGGAAAGGAGGAGGAATAGCATTATACGTCAGGGATATTTACACCAGTGAAGAGATGCAGGAAGTCAATACTGGAAGCCAGGTGGAGAGCATCTGGATAAAAATTAAAGGAGAGGGAAATAACAGGGATGTTACTGTGGGAGTCTACTACAGACCCCCGACTCAGGCAGAGGAATTGGATGATGCCTTTCTAGAACAGATAATCACATACTCAGAAAAGAGAGATGTAGTAGTGATGGGTGACTTCAACTATCCTGATATTTGCTGGAAGTCAAACTCAGCCAAATCCTCAAAGTCTAGCAAATTCCTCACTTGCCTGGAAGACAATTTCATTGTCCAAAAGGTGGAAGAGGCAACAAGGGGATCAGCCATTTTAGATCTGATCTTAACCAACAGGGAAGACCTAGTTGATGGGGTGCAAGTGGTTGGATCCTTAGGTGGAAGTGACCATGTTCTCCTGGAGTTTGTAATACAGTGGAAGGGAGAAGCTAGGCATAGTCAGACACGCACTCTAGACTTTAGGAGAGCTAATTTCAATAAACTTAGAGAAATACTGGGAGTGATCCCATGGTCAGGAATACTAAAAGAAAAGGGAGTTCAAGACGGATGGGAGTTTCTCAAAAGGGAGATATTGAAGGCACAATTTCAAACAGTTCCAATGAGGAAGAAAAATGGAAGATGTCTCAAGAAGCCAGGATGGATGACTAAGGAACTTTCAAATGAGCTAAGTTTTAAACGGAACATGTATAAGAAATGGAAAAATGGAGAAATCACGAAAGAGGAATTCAAACAAATAGCCAGCATATGTAGGGGTAAAGTCAGAAAAGCTAAAGCGCAGAATGAACTCAGCCTTGCTAGAGAGGTTAAGAACAATAAAAAGGGCTTTTTTGGATATGTCCGCAGCAAAAGGAAGAAGAAGGAAACAGTGGGGCCACTGCGTGCAGAAGATGGCAAAATGCTCACAGGGGACAGAGAAAAGGCAGAATTACTCAACACCTTCTTTGCTTCAGTCTTCTCAGAAAAGGCAAAGGGTGATCAACCTAAGGATAATGGAGACAGAATAGAGGAAATTCAGCACAGAATAAGTAAAGAGGTAGTACAGGAATACCTGGTTAACCTAAATGAATATAAATCTCCAGGACCAGATGAACTACATCCTAGAGTATTAAAAGAACTGGCAAATGTAATATCAGAGCCATTGGCAATAATCTTTGAGAACTCCTGGAGAACAGGAGAAGTCCCAGCAGACTGGAGGAGGGCAAACGTTGTCCCCATCTTCAAAAAGGGAAAAAAAGAGGATCCCAACAATTATCGTCCAGTTAGTCTGACATCAATTCCAGGAAAGGTTCTAGAGCAGATCATTAAGCAGAGAGTCTGTGAACACTTAGAGGCCAATGCCATAATCACAAAAAGCCAACATGGGTTTCAGAGAAACAAGTCATGCCAAACGAACCTGATCTCTTTTTTTGATAAAATTACCAGCTTGGTAGATGAAGGGAATGCTGTGGATATAGTATACCTCGATTTCAGTAAGGCCTTTGACAAGGTTCCCCATGACATTCTCGCAAACAAGCTTGCAAAATGTGGGATAGACAAGTTTACTGTTAGATGGATTTGTAATTGGTTGACTGGCCAAACTCAAAGGGTGCTCAACAATGGCTCCTTTTCATCCTGGAGAGAAGTGACCAGTGGGGTCCCACAGGGTTCTGTCCTGGGCCCAGTGCTATTCAACATCTTTATTAACGATTTGGATGACAGAATTGGGGGCATACTTATCAAATTTGCAGATGACACTAAACTGGGAGGAGTAGCTAATACCCCAGAGGACAGGATCAAAATTCAAAATGACCTGAATAGACTAGAAAGCTGGGCCAGTGCTAACAAAATGAAATTCAATGCAGAGAAATGTAAGGTTCTGCACTTAGGGCGGAAAAATGAAATGCACAGATATAGGATGGGGGACACCTGGCTGAATGAGACCACATGTGAAAGGGATCTAGGAGTCCAAGTAGACCATAAGCTGAACATGAGTCAACAGTGTGATGCGGCAGCTAAAAAAGCCAATGCAATTTTAGGCTGCATCAATAGAAGTATAGTTTCTAGATCAAGGGAAGTTATAGTGCCACTCTATTCTGCTTTGGTCAGGCCCCACCTGGAATACTGTGTCCAGTTCTGGGCACCACATTTCAAAAAAGATGTGGAGAAACTGGAGCATGTCCAAAGGAGGGCAACTAAGATGGTGAAGGGTCTGGAAACCTTGCCCTATGAAGAACGCCTTAGGGAGCTGGGGATGTTTAGCCTGGAGAAGAGAAGGTTAAGAGGTGATATGATAGCCCTGTTTAAATATTTGAAGGGATGTCATATTGAGGAGGGAGCAAGCTTGTTTTCTGCTGCTGCAGAGACTAGAACGCGAAACAATGGATGCAAACTGCAGGAAAAGAGATTCCACCTCAACATTAGGAGGAACTTCCTGACAGTAAGGGCTGTTTGACAGTGGAACACACTCCCTCGGAGTGTAGTGGAGTCTCCTTCCTTAGGGGTCTTTAAGCAGAGGCTGGATGGCCGTCTGTCAGGGATGCTTTGACTTGGAGTTCCTGCATGGCAGGGGGTTGGACTGGATGGCCCTTGTGGTCTCTTCCAACTCTATGATTCTATGATCCTTTTCTCTTTTTTTTTTGCCAATGTTACTATCCACTCTTCCTATGAATTCTACGCAGGCCCCAAGTTCCACCTAACTCATATGAGCATCCCATCCTTCTTCGAAGGACTCCTGGAGTTTTCCCACATGTTATTCTCATGAAAACCTTGTGTTAGTCTGAAAGATAGTGTCTCACAACATTTCACAGATGAAAAACAGGACACACGTGGCCAAGCAACATCAGAGTGTGGTCAAGATCACAAAAATTATAAATGAGGAAAAAACACACAAGTGAGGAGAGGCTGTTCCAGTTTGCTTTTGCTTGAGTCTACTGGGAAGGGAAGGATTCTGACTTCTCTCCCCCCCACCAAATGATTTGAACTCCAGTTTGCAACAACTGAAGTAAACTGAGGACAAAGAGGGAAAGTGGAAGGAGACGAGAGAAACCGGGACATTTTAAAACAGATGAAAAAGTGGGGCAGCAAAGGATTAATTGGGACTTTTCTTACCAAACTAGGATAGTTGGCAGGTATGGTGTCTGATAAAGCATTGGGGAAACTTCTGCCTTCCAGATATTTCAGACAAGTCCCTTACTTTCTCTCTATTGTGGCTTCTGGTAGTGGAATCCCAAAACATCTGGAAAGACAAAGGTTCCCAATTTTAATTCTAAAGCCATGTGGTGAATTTCAGACCTTTACAGGGATTTGAGACTGCAACCACCCCCCCCCCCCCCCACTAAAGCCCAACCTTCTGTCTGCAGTCCTACATACATTCTTTACAGATCCCATTGCCACAGCTCTATAATACATTACAGAAACCTGCACATATCTTTTAGTGAAAGGTCTTGCTGCTTGGTAACCCGCCTCCCTTCCTACAATAGTGACAGTCTTGCAAATGCTACACAGTGAGTCCTTTTGTTACCGACAGGGTTGGAAGGAGAGAAAGGTCAGCTAACTCCCTGCCCTGAGAGAGAATCCTCCTACGTACATCTTCCTGCATTAATCCACATAGTCAAAATTATCTTTAGTTATAAGTGGAGAATGGAAGTAAAATGCTCCCTTTTCTGCCCAAGCCCAGCTGAACACTTTTTCAGCTGGTACAAATTTCCATGAGAGCTGGCCACCGGAAACAAATACTGACTCACATGAAAACTTCACCGCCGCAAAAACAAAAAACACAAAAAGGAAAGCAGGGCCTCGGGAAGGTATGAAAATAAATTCATTCATGTTCCAGCTTGGTGTTTTGAAATGAAAGTGCTTCTTTTTCTTCCACAAAGAGTCTGGAGAGTCGCACAGTTTTGCTTCGGTGTTCAATTAAAGCCCACTTAGGCTAATTTGCTTGCTACAGGTTTCAGTGAGCAATTGTAAAGTCTTTTTACAATTGCTAGGATTGTATGTGCCATGTGCTAGGATTCTGAAGCAAGGACATTTCAGGTTCTACATACATAAAAAGAATACAGCCTGGCCTACAACTGAAATATAATATTTTTTTAAAAAGTGATGTATTTGCTATTTCAGATGGAAGAGGTGGGTTTCAAATGTTTGAAACGTCCCTTATAATCAATACTCTGTAGAAATACAGGACTAATGTACAGCTACAACCCTCCACATTTGCAGCTTTGACTTTTGTGGGCTTGATTATCTGCAGATTTGATGAATATGTTCTCTCTAGGAATCTCTGGCCCGTTTTAGACGGGCAAAAAGGGGCGCGTTTAGGGCTAAAAAGCCCGTCTTTATGGTTAGGGAGGGCGTAGCGTTTACACCCTCCCTAACCCTAAAGCGTATGGACGCTGCTATTTAAAGATGGCGGCGTCCATACGGTGGCGCCGCAAAGGCGTCATGACGTGCGCAGCATTTTGACACGCTCCGCACGTTATGACGTTTTTGCGGTGCGGGAGGGCGCCAATCGCGCCCTTCCCGTGCCGCAAAAAAAGAGCTCTTTTCTTGCGGCTGGTCTTTGCCGCGGCCTTTAAATGGCCGCGGCAAAGACCCAGGGAGAAAGGGGCCGTGGCGCCGGCCCCTTTCTCCCTTCAGCCCCGCTGAGGGAAGCGGGGTGCAGCGGGCGCCCAGAGCGCCCGCTGCACCCCGCTTGGAGGCCACGGGGAACCGGCAGTTTGCCGGTTCCCCGTGGCCTCCAAAAGCGGCAGGATGAGGCCTCGGGGCTGCCCGTGCGGCAGCCTCGGCGTCATCCCGCCGCTGAAAGGGGCGAGTATGAACCGCCCCTTTTGGGCAGTCTAAAAAGCCCCTCTAGGTCCTCCCTCCAGCACAGCTCTGCTGGAAATTGACCATAAACCTGCGCTGCAGGTCTTTGACATTACTAAAGAAAACACTTCACTAGGCATTTGTAGGTCCCCCGACATGATTCTATGGTCAGTTTCTGGCAGATGTGGACTACAGAGTTGTGCTGGAGGACCTCAGATTCCTAGAGAGTTGTTCTCTCAGGTAAAAGCAGTATTTTTTTGTTTGCAATTTTCCCACTTTCACTGGGTTCTGTGCTCCTAACCCCAGAGAATGTGGAAGGTGCATTGTACTATATTGCTGCTGGAAAATTGTTAAAATCCATATGCTCATTGGAGTTTATCACACTAGAGGGCAAACAGGATTTAAACAAGAATTAAACAGAAATCAAACAGGAAATGTCCTATGTTAAACATAAGGCATTTCCTGTTTAATTCCTGTTTAAATCCTGTTTGCCCTCTAGTGTGATAAACGTCAATTGTAACTCTCCCCATAGCCGTGTGCATGCCTTCAAGTTGCCTGTCAACTTATGGTGACCCTATGAATTTCATAGAGTTTTCTTAGGCAAGGAATATTCAAAGGTGGTTTTTCTGGTACCCTTCTCAATAAACCGCCCCCCCCCCCAAAAAAAAACTGCACAGGAGCAAACCAGTTCCAACAATTTCGAAGTTTCTCAGTTGGTCCAAAATTTTATAAAACTTTTATAAAATTAATGGATCTTAATTGTCCATTCAAGACCCAGCACCCCACAAATAATCTGCAAAACAATAGGGGCTGGTCACAACAATATATTCCTATATACTAAGGAACAAGAAGCATAGGGGAAGGGGAAAACATCCTATTCCTCACACATTGAAAAGCCATACTGCAGTCCTGTGATCCCTGGTTCTGCAACACCTCTAGTAACTAGGGACGGACAAATCTGTCAGTGTTGCTTTCCCTAACATTTTAATTAGGCGAATTTTGAAAACTTTGGGTCAAAGCCTAGTTGAAATGAAATTCTTGCCCATTCCTGCAGGTGGGCAGATTTCTCAATTTCGCTTCATACCACATTGATTTATTTGCAAGTTTTGGTAGGTTTTATCAAAAATTATTTGGACATTGCCTGAACTGACATGACTCATTAGAAAAGGTGACAATGGGCCCAAACAGACAGGCCAAAATAAAGCTGCTTCGGGTCACTTTGGAGGTGTGCTTTTTAAATGATGCATGCGTCCTAAGAGGCCAGAAGCCATGCCAAAGAATGTAGGTCTGGTGCAGCTTCTAGCCTCGTAAGATGTGTGTGACATTTAAACAGCATGCCTCCAAAGTAAACCGAAGAAGCTTTATTTTGGCCTGTCTGTTCGGTCCCACAATACTTGGTAAAGAGGAAATTGATAGGAGAAGAGGAAGAAAGAGGAAGATCACATTACAGGGAGATCTCCTCAATCAAGGAAGCCACAACCCCAAATTTCCAACACTTCAGTGGGCTGCTGATGACAAGATGTCTTGGAGTTCTTCCATTCATAGGGTCACCATGAACAGAAGCTGACTTGATGGCAATTAACAACAAAAATCCCAAAAAATGAGCTGAAACTATCCCAGCTGCTAAAATGTCAAGAAGCAACCCCTCTCAACTGCTTTAAAATGAGAGGCCCAGGAGTTCAGAATTCCTTAGAAGTCATGCTCTTTGCCTCAGATGGCCTTATCTCTTTTTTCAGATGCCTTGGGGCTGGATGCATATTCACTGATAGAGAAAAGCCACTCTGCAGACACTCAAATGTGCTGTTGTCATTCCCATTGATTGCAAACTGAGTGAGGGGGTGAGTTCTGAAAGGGTTGGAGCTGAAATAGAGCAAATGACAAACAAGAATGTGTTTCCTTTCTAACCACTTCCTAATGGTTGTAGTGTTGCATCATTCAGCTTTGAAGGTTAGTTACCATCCACTTAGGTGAAGCTCCTTTCATTATTCCTGTAAGAACCTTGAGGATTCCAGAGTATAAAACATTTTGTTGCAATTAATAATAATAATAATAATAATAATAATAAATTTTATTTCTAGTCCACCCCTCTGAACAAAGCAATCAGGGCGGATTACAACAGAAATTAAAGACATAACAGATTAAAATATTCCCATCCAACACAGTCCAAGGGCACTCCTAGCCAAGGCAATGGTAAGGAATGATGTGAGCAGTAGTTCAACAGCATCTGGAGGGTCACAGTGATATTTTTCAACCTACCAGCATGGGTGCTTATGTTGCCACACATCGGAGTTTATCATATGACGGAATTTGGGGGTATAATACAATGGCAATCCGAACGCAATCATGGGGTTTCACGTTATTGTGAATGAGTATCTCACGCAATTTCGGGCAATGGGAAGTCATTCCGAATGCAATCATGGGGTTTCACGTTATTGTGTGTTAGAGTATCTCATGCAATTTTGGGCAATGGGGGTCATTTTAGGTAAATGGGAAGTCATTCTGAACGCAATCAGATTTCACATAAATTCGCTAAACTAGCAATATTCACGTAATTGAGAGAAATTCCTCCCATGTGATAAACTTCATTGATTAATATGGTTTGAGCTCCTGTATTCTTTCCCATCCACAAGGGACTGAAGCCCTGTGGATGGGAAGGGTACACTGTACTTACTGGAAGTAGATTGTATTGAACATAATTGGACTTACCTCTGAGAAGACACATTGAGGATGGGCAATTCTTTCCCAACTCTGTTTTTAACAACTTGCCAAGCAATTTAGAGTCAGTTTGATGTAATGGCTTGAGTGTTGGACGAGGACTCTAGAAGCCCAGAGTTTGAGACTTCGCTCAGCTGTAGAAATCCACTGGGTGACCTTGGGCAAATCACATTCTCTTGGCCTCAGGGGGAGGCAATGGCAAAACCCCTTCTGAAAAAATCTTGACAAGTAAACCCTGTGATAGATTTGCCTCAGAGTCACTATAAGTCAGAAACGATTTGAAGGCACAAATCAACAACCAACCAACCAACCAACCAACAACATTCCTTACCAATCAGAAAGTTTGAAAATCCTGCTTTTAACGGAATGACACCAAATTAGGAGGAGTAGCTAATATGCCAGAGGAGAGGATCAAAATTCAAAAGGACCTTAATAGATTAGAAAGCTGGGCCAACATTAACAAAATGAACTTCAACAGGGAGAAATGTAAGGTACTATACTTAGGCAGAAAAAAAAAATGAAATAGGTTGGGGGACACCTGGCTTAACAAGACTAAATATGAAAGGGATCTAGGAGTCCTTGTAGATGACGAGTTGAACATGAGCCAACAGTGTGATGCAGCAGCTAAAAAGGCCAATG
Organism: Urosaurus nigricauda; assembly: GCA_034509955.1. Lineage (NCBI taxonomy): Eukaryota > Metazoa > Chordata > Lepidosauria > Squamata > Phrynosomatidae > Urosaurus > Urosaurus nigricauda. Next base: position 120,506,532 of record JAOEGL010000004.1, on the reverse strand, counting down.
TGATCCTAGGTTACATCAATAGAAGTATAATGTCTAGATCAAGGGAAGTGATAGCGCTACTCTGTTCTTCTTTGGTCAGGCCTCACCTGGGAATACTGTGCCCAGTTCTGGGCACCACAGTTCCAAAAAGATGTTGAGAAGCTGGGGTGTGTTCAGAGGCGGGTGACTGTCACAGTGAGTCTCACTCACCCAACTATTTTCCTCTGATGGCAGGACAGTGGGACTTCTTGATCCCACCGCTGCCACCATTATGTGATGGCTATCTCCCTTGCTACTGCCAATAACTAATGGGGTGCTCTGTGAGATTTTCACTCTGAACCACTTGGTTAGTTTTTTCTTATGCCACCTCTCTGCTTGCCACCAAATTGCATGATGAGACCCTCAGACTTGGATCCCTCGCTTGTGTGACTCCCACACTTTTCCTTTCTCAGGGCCACTCTGTAGGAAGACAGAGCACTTTACTATTTTGAGTGTTCTCAGCAATAAAACTATTATTAATCTCTGGTAGCATTTGATTTATAGTTTCTAAAAATACCTCAAGCAATCACATGTTGAACCAAAAAAAGAGAAAACCTTATTTATAAGATGTTTGATTACACTATCTTTCCTATGGCTGGTATTCAGCATTGATATGGTGTTTATTTGCTTAAACAGTTACAAAGATTTACAGTATCCATTACTATATTCTATAAGTAATCTCTAGGTTACAGGTTCACATATGACCTTTGACTAGACCAGTGATGGTGAAATTTTTCGGGGCTGCGTACCCCAACTAAGTATTTTTTTGGCACTGGGTGCTACCTGGTGCTGGGGGCAGGACTTCCATCCTCTGGGGCGGGACTTCTGGGGTGGGACTTCTCCCCTGTGCTCTCCCCGACCTCCAGCTGTTTCTGAGAGACAGCTGAAGGCTGAGAAGGGTCTGGGATGAGGAGCCATTGGCACTTGCATGCCTGTTCTTCCTCCTCCCTGCCATTGTCATAAGGTGGCCATCATGGAACTAGACTTTGCATTTTAAAACTTTGTTGCTACTTTATGATTTTACCTGCAACACCAATTCATTTTCCCCACTTGACCTCTTTTAAGGCCAACCTGGATACTCAAAACCCCTTCCAACTGCCCCTTTTGAGCAATGTATCTCAGTCACCTTGGCTGTTAAAACCCCTCAGGGTCTAATAAAACTCTAGCTCCAACACAGAGCTCTGTCCCTATCTAGTCCCTACCTAACTCACACATGCTCCTCTCTTCCTATTTACACTAGCTCCTGGGAGTAGCGCCCACCTTTTTTTTTTTTTTTTGGTTAAGCTCCCATTGCCTGTTGCCTGGCTCATCATCATCATCATCATCATCATCATCATCATCATCATCATGTTTTATTTATACCCCATTCTTCAGCCAAGGCTATCAGAGCGGCTTACAATTTGTTAATTAGACATTTCCCTGCCCTCAGGCTTACAATCTAAAAAGACACAACACAAAAGGAGAAGGGAGAGGTGGTGGGGAAGGGGGAAAGTCCAGCAGATCTTTTCTCCCTCTGAGGCCTGGACCAAGGCAGATGGACTGGAGCGAGGGCTCTTCTTGCTTCTAGGCAAGACCTGTTGGAGCTGGCTTGCCTTTCTCTCCCATTAGAAAGCTTCTTCAAGCAAGGCCTGGATGACATGATTGGATGTTGTCAGTGTCCCAATCTGCCTTTTCTCCACAGTGACTAAAATGGTGAAGGGTCTGAAAACCACGCCTTATGAGGAGAGACTTAGGGAGCTGGCTATGTTTAGCCTGGAGAAGAGACAGTTAAGGGGTGATATGATAGCCCTTTTCAAATATTTGAAGGAATGTCATATTGAGGATGGAGCAAGCTTGTTTTCTGCTACTCCAGAGACTAGAACATGGAACAATGGATGCAAGTTACAGGAAAAGAAATTCCACCTCAACAGTAGAAGGAACTTCTTGACATTAAGAACTGTTCGACAGTGGAATACCCTCTCTTGGGGAGTGGTGGAGTCTCCTTCTTTGGAGGCCTTTAAACAGAGGTTGGATGGCCATCTCTCAGCGGTGCTTTGATTGTGTGTTCCTGCATGGCACGGGGTTGAACTGGATGGCCCTTGTGGTCTCTTCCAACTCTGTGATTCTATGAACTATCATCTTATTAACCAATGCTGCTTGCTGGTCACATTTTATTACACCCGGCAAAATAATGAAAATGATAATGATAATATTCACGACTACTTTAGGAAAGGGAGATGACAGTTGTGATAGACAAGCAGGGCAATCCAATTTATGCATGTCTATTCAGAAGCAAGGTCTGTTGAATTTCATGGGACTTTAAAATGCCGAGGTATTGCAGTCATGATTGCATGGTTTTGGAATCACAACTGCTTTATAGGGGAGGGAGAAAGCAAAATGGAAAGGAGAAGAGGTTTGGTTCGCAGTTGAGGAAGACTGGAGAAAAAGGACGGAGAAGGAGATGATGTTTAGCTAAGAGTTCAGTGACAGCAGATGACAATATTGGGACAGATTTAGGAGACGATCACATCTAGTTTTTAAACCATAATTTCATTGGAAGGGAAGCAGCATCAGGTTTTTGTTCACAGGGGAAACCCATGTATGAGCTACCAATTGTGCAATGCCCCAAGTGTGAAAAGCCATTCCCAGGGCATTTGCAGGATTATCAGTCACATAGTGTCACTGTGCCCTCCCCCTTTCCCTCCTCCCCCTTCATTTTTATTATTTTCCCCCCTTTTGCAAAATGTTGGTGTTCTGAAGCCTCAAAATTAAAAAAAATGTTTTAAAAAGCTTTAATTGGGGTTGCAGAACACGCAAAACAGTTGATTTTTTAAACCCCCTGAAAGGCATACTGAGTAAGGCATAAAGGAAGGAGGGAGGGATTAAGGGAAAGGATGGGAAGGGAGTACGATGCTGGCAGCAGCCCCAGTTGCGCAAGTGGAAGTGTGGTGTTGCCTGCTCAAAACCTGGTATTTTGCCATTTGATTTTGGCTTGCAGGATTGCAGCATGAAAGGGGAAAGTGTGATAATCTCCTAGGAAAGGAGGGATAAAATTGGTGTAGGTAGGAGATGAGGAGGGGGGGGGAGAGAAAGAATATGAAAGAAAGTGAGCATGCTTAACCAGAAGTTGCATGGGTAATAAAAGATAAGTAGTCAGGAATTGCTGGGGTGGAGGAGAAAGAGCATGAGAAAGGAAAAAAAGGAAGTGAAGCCAAGAACCAAGAGAAAGGAACCAACTGCCTAAGCAGAGTTGAAGTAGAAATATCTTTGTACTAAGCTTTATTCTGACAGTGGTGGAATCCTCATACACCTCAGGCCAAAAAAGGAAATTGAACTGAGATTTCAACCATTTAAGGCAGCATGAGGAAACTGGAATGGATGGGAAACCCCCAAGGGAGCAATCCTGTACACTATATTCACCAACTCCTGGGGCAGTGAGTACTTGTATGGCTCAGTATTTCCAAATGCTGATCACTGAGAGCTAGTGCTAGCCACTGTCTGAGGAACTTTGAGAAGAGATGTAGGAGGAGAGAGTGGGCCAGGTGGTCCACTTACAGCCGCTCCAAAGCAGTGGAAATCAGTAACACATAGATGCACACATACACACATTTTTTTCAAGGCAGTGCACTCACTCTGAGATTCCTGCTTCTTGCCCTGAGGACCACAATAGATGGTTCAGGGCCATTCCCTGAGATCTGAGATTTGGGTAAATGGTGGCCTTTCCGAAATTGTTCAGTGATGACTCCCATCTTGCCTCATTGTTGGCCAGGATGGCTGGGACTGATGGGAATCCAAAGGTGATTCTTTTTAACTTTGCCTGTCCCTTTTCTTGTTACCTAAACTCTTTCTCTAAGTGCTTAAGTAACGTTTTAAGTTTTTCCAACACTAGACTTTGGAGACTGAAAGAAATTTTTAATGTTGGGGAGGATTCTTTCATGCGGGGGCAATGTCCACATTTTACCGCCCCCTTCTCAGTGCATCATTAGGGGGATGGAGACTGCTCTGGTTGACACCATCACAGGGGATGACACCTGGCAGCAGTGAAGCATCCCTTTTATTGGTGTGCCATTCCCCTTGGGGGGCTGAGGATTGGGGTGAGCCCACAGACCTTTCTCTCTGCTCTCCCCAACACAGCCTCCTTCTCTGTTTTGCTCCTTTCCCCTATTGTCCTGGAGGGGGGGAGGGCTGTTTTCTGTGACTTATTCTTTCCTTGAAAGTGGAGATCTGAGATTGCTCAGGGAGTACATCCCGTCTTTGCTGTCTTGGTGATGGTGGTAGAGATCAGTGGCAGGATCCTGGGTCCTCCTCGCCATTCACCCCCCAGGGTGACCAGATGTCATCCTTTTCCTACATTTCAACCCAATGTCCAGGAGGAATTCCAAAATGTCCTCCATTTGGAGCATGGCTGAGAAGCATGAATTTGCACTTATAGGGGTGTTTTTGGCTTTTCTTTGGTTGTGTCATCCATTTTCCTTCAATGTCCTACATTTTGTGGTGCCTTATCCTCCTTTCCAGTTAGGATATTTAGTCACCCTGCTTACACCCCCATCCTAGGGCGTCCATAGAGGTGACACTATGAGTTACTGCACTAAGTGATGCCCTAGTGATGCCATTGCCCCCACTACACCTTCAAAACGTACAGCCTAGTTGTGAGCTATATCCAGGCCTCAGGATATAGGCCCCTAGCTCCCCTCCAGTCTATCTGAGCCTGGGGAGGGTGAGATTATACCCATAAACAATTTCCAGAGGCCTCAGAGAGTGAAATTTTCTCTTTCCGCCATTCTTGTTGCTCCTCCCTATTTTAGGCCAGAAAAGAGACTTTCTAAAAGGAAAAGAAAATGGCTGTGTCTTGTGACTTGACTGTTTCCCCCTTCTTAATGTGTAAAGGAACTCTCTGCTCCATCTCCGGCAATTTAGAATTTGCTTGCTATTTATATGAAATTTAGCACTGCAAAGGGAATTACAAAATTATATCACATGACTGTTCAGGCGTCAGTCCCAAATGAATTCATTGGAGCAACCCCCCCCCCCAAGTTATGACAGACATTATTCTACTGTGTAGCTAGGCACACTAGGATTTTTGTATAGTTGGCAAGATGGGCTTTAACCAGCAACAAGTTTATTTCTGAAATGAAGTAACTGAGATACAGATAAACAGATGATTTTAAAATGACTGCCATGAACCTTTCAGTCTTTATAATCTTAAATTCCTACTAAATTATTGGGACCAGGTACCCAACTGCTCTATTTGCGACCAAGGAGAATATAGCACATGATTGACAATGTATTTAGCTACTTTTAATTCAACTAAGTTGCTGTAGGAATTGTTAACTGCATTCAATTCTCTTGCAGCACAGTTGCAGGTGTCACGTGCACATACATAGTACAGTTTTTCATCACCAGATTTTGAAATCATTATCACAAGTATATACATTTTGAGGACTCTGGTTTGGTCCTCAGTGCCATTATACCCGAATGATAGTACTTGTATATCTTCCATCAGTGCCTTGGTGAGATTATGGATCTTATCCCATGGCGTTTTAATTCATTTTACCTCTATCCAGATTAAATCTGTATTCGAGTGACATCTTGTTTTTATCATATGGTTTTTGCTGCTTAATTTGCCACCCGAATACATCCCGGGTCCATCCCCACTTCCAGAGCTGCTCTTTTTGGATCTAGAAGTTTTCTGGCTTGAGAAAATGGCCGGTGGAGTGCTCCTGGAAGTGGGGATGGAAGTAAACCAAATTAAAACGCCATGTGATAAACTCCTCTCTCTTCGTATCCTTAGCATATCATGTTGTTGTTGTGTGCCTTCAAGTTGCAATGGACACACATTTCCAGGCAGAGAGGACTAGCACACAAGATTGCTGGTGCTTTGTTTATATTAAATATGCAGCCCGTTATTCTGTAGTCTTGGATCTCCTCACCTCTTCCAAATGTCTGGAATTAATCGATCAAAGCCGGGGGCCTTCATGCAACTCCTTATGCTAGCTTACATGCTGAGGCTGCTTTATAGTAATGGCGTCTGCATCAGGGTCATGGAAGGGTCACCCAGCCTATGCTTTATTGAGTTTCTGATATCAAAAGAGGTGGGGGTGATGGGAGACCCCCCCCCCATGGGCATAACAGCTGGGAGGGACAGGATTCTGCCCTCTCCTTTCCCGTCTGTTGAGTCAATTGAGTGCAAACTACTATTGCATCTGGAAATCAATTTGCAGCAATTGAAGTTAGTGTGGACATGGGGGAATGGAAGGAAGATAGAGCAAGTGGGACATTTTAAAAGCAGCTGAAAAAGTGGAATGACAGAGATTAATCTGGACTACCCTGCCAAATTGGACAGTTGGGGCATGGCACCTCTTATTTTCCTACCTTTCCATCATATTGTCAGTCTTGATTTATTATCATTTTGATTTCCTTTTTTGGACAGTTTTCCTTTTCTCCCTCCCCACTTTTCCTTTTATTTTCTTTTTTGCAGTTGGAAACGTGCTTATGGGACTGGGGATCTGGCTGAAGGATACTTTTCTCTTTGATTTAGTGCCATGCATGTAGACAACACACCCTCAAAACAGAGGTCATCAGGGCATTTTTGTCGGCACTAGATGCAAGGGTGTCTATCAGTATCATGTCTATGTACACGCTACAGGCACTAGTCATTCTGCTGAACCCTCTACACTCACTATAGCCAGGGGGGAGGGAGAGGCTACACAGCATGACTGAATCCCATGGCCATAAAGAATAATATATTGTTGTTGTGGGAACACAAGCAAATAATCTCTTTGGTATGGAGACACTAGGTACATGGTGGGGGCAAAGAGTAAACCCTGGAATAAATGTGTCTGAGAGAGAGCATGGGTAGTGTTTTGAGTGTTAGACTACGACTCCAGAAGACCAGCATTCACATCCCTACTCAGCTATGAAAACAAACTTGGACAAGTCACACACACCTATCTGCTTCTACTCAGAGTTAAATCCCATTCAGTTCAATGGCACTTACTCTCAAAAAAGTGTGTTAATGGGATTAGAGTTTGAGTGGTTTTATTTGATCACCTTTGTTGCAATGCAGATTCATTCCAGATAAGATTAGGAGACTTGCAATTTCTGTTCTCATAATACTGTGCAGAAAAGATAAACAAGGGCAAGTTGCCTGTTATGACTTTTGCTGAGCTGAGAATTGCTTCTAAGCATTTAGGTGCTATCTCAAGTGTATTTCATGAGCTAGAAAACAGAAATGAGCCCAGGAAAGATAAAACCATTGAAGCAGGCATAGAGCAGCTTGCACTTTAGCCATCAGTTGCAGAGCTTGGAATGTTTAATTTAGGACCAAACCTCTTATAATCCTTGGCCGTGAAGGTTTAGGGGGGCTAAGAGTTGTACTCTAAAACTGTAACTTTTCCAAGCTTTGAGCAAAATCAGAATGACATTTGGAATGATACCCAAGCATGGAGATTGGAAGCAGTGAAACAGTTCTACATCTTGAATCACTGTCTGAAATTATGGCTTCAGGGTAAACGGATGTGAAGAAGAGATTGCATCTCCAGATATTAAAAATGAACGATTTATTCAAGGGATAAAGAATGCAAACCTCCTTTCCCTCCTCCTAACTTGAGATCTCTTTTTTTTCCTGCATACCACCTTTTAGTGTTTGTTTCCAATTTTCCTTTGCTCCTATTTAATATCATCCTTCTGATGATGAATGAGATTAGGAGGAACTCTTCAGGCTAGGGTTTCTATTCCCCTTCCACTAATGGAATGGCCAAGAAATTAAACAGGAAATATTTAATTAAAGTACCTTTTCTTATGGGGCTTCAGAGTGCTGTCATTGTTGTGGCATAATTATAACTATGCTATTCTATTTGCAGGGCTAGGGACAGAGTTTATGACTGTGCCTTAATTCAAACCTGGGATGAATATGACCAGATGGTGACAGGGAAGTCTAAACTTCTGGCCCAGCCCAAGGTCGCAGTTGTTTGTTGATGCAGTTGACCAACTAGGGACTTCAGCTATTGTTTTAGCAAAATGATTTTGTTTTTTAAAAAAATTATTGCAAAATTTTAGACTATTTTTATCTGTGAGCCACCTTGAGTCCCTTTCTGGGAGAAAGATGGCATAACAATCAAATAAATAAATAAATAACAACAGAATGGAGTTTCTCATACGATGGAATTTGGGAGTATAATGCAAAGGCAATCCGAATGCAATCATGGAGTTTCACGCTATTGCGAATGAGTGTATCTCACGCAATTTCGGGCAAAAGGGAAGTCATTCTGAATGCAATTGTGGGGTTTCACGTAATTGCATATTAGAGTATCTCACGCAATTTCAGGCAATGGGGGGGGGGTCATTTTTGGAAAATGGGAAGTCATTCTGAAATATTCCAAATGCAATCAGATTTCACGTAAATTTGCCAAACTAGCAAATTCATGTAATTGCAAATTGGCTCCATTTGCAATTGAGAGAAATTTCTCCCAAGTGATAAACTCCAATGCTAGGGTCTTGGTATTTGTGCAGAATTTGGACATGCTATTTCTCTCCTTCCAGTGATCTACCACCCAGCAGGGTCACTGGCCGCCAGCCTCCATTGTGCCCAGTTAACCTCTAACTAAAATTTGTTGTGCTTCCTGCCAGTTTACTGCTATGCTAATTATACAGCATGAAGCAAATTAGATGAAGAAATTTCCTTCACTGTTTTTGGATTTGGCTCAGAGCATGGTCATGCTGACTGGGTGATTCTGAGACTTGAAAAGTTTTGTGGGGTAGCAATTTAATATATCAGGAATAGACTGTCCGTTCAAATATAATTAGTTACAGTTATAGACCACTTTTCCCACAAGAGCCCATTGGGACATATATGTCCCCCCCCCCCCAGGTGTGAGTGAGGTCAGGTTGAGAGGGAGTGATTGGCATGGGGTCACCCAATATTCATGGCTAATTGAGAACTTGAACCCGATACTTCCAAGTCATACATCCAACACCTTAACACCAACACTATACTGGCGGTCTTTATTGCCTTCTCAAACCATATGTGGCTCATTCACACTACACATTTATAGTGCTATTATTCCACTTTAACTGTCATGGGAGTTTATCAGGTGGGAGGAATTTCTCTTTATTTCGAATGGAGCCAATTGGAGCCAATTCAAATTCACATGAATTCGCTAGTTTAGCGAATTTACGTGAATTCCAATTGCGTTCGGAATGTGTTCGAAAATGACTGCCCCTTGCCCAAAATTGCGTGAGATACTTTAATACAAAATAATGTAAAACCCATAATTGTGTTCAGAATGACTTCCCTTTTGCCCGAAATTGCGGGAGATACTTTAATACACAATAACGTGAAATCCCATGATTGCGTTTTGATTGCCATTAGATTATACTTCCAATTTCCATTGTCTGATAAACTCCATGGTGTTACCCCAAGGTCTGGCGCTCTGCACCCTTCCTCTTTTTCAGTGTAAAGGAGTGATGGTGGGTGATAGACCTTGGGTTTACAAACAAACAGAAACTCAACTTCCCTCTGGAGGAGATACTCCATTGTCTAGAGACGTTTGCACTGCTTGTCAGTCATTACAAGTTCCTTTCTCATTCCTCTCTCCAGGAAACTCCATTTTAATCCTCAAATATGCTTTCAGGATATGTTTTGCCCTGTGAATATGCCTGCCAAGGCACCTCCAATTTGGTCTCACTCGAGATTCAGACACTCTGTCATTAACTTGCTTGACTCCTCAGCATTGCTGGCAGCTGCTGAGTCCCTTTACTTCACAGTGTTCTCCATTGGGAGCCCTGCTTCTGGAATTGGTACAGTATCACTCTCTGTAATCCCTTCAGTTCTTGGATGTGCGCATGAGAGAATGCAAGGGTGATACCCCTTAATTACAAATAAAACTATATTTGGATTTGCACTCTGGAATTCTGTTTATCGGAACCAGTATCTACAGGCTTGATCCCTGCTTTGCCCAAGCCCTCTCAGCTGCTGTAAATGAGCTAGTAAAATCCCCCAGTTGGTTGTGAGTGACCTTTTGGGACCCTGGCATTTTGGGTGACAATGACAACATCCCATGGAATAATGGTATTTGCAGTTCAAGGAAGGGCATTTAGCAATCTCAGCCAGAGAGCTCCAGTGCCTCTCTGAACTGCAAACCCCAGGATTCCATAGGATGGAACCATGGCAGTTAAAGTGGAATCATAGTGCTATAATTATGTAGTGTGAATGGACCCCGCTCAGCTGCAAAGTACTCCACATTACATAAAAAATTGTAATCAGTACATGGAAAAACAAGTGGGACCCACAGCAAAATGTGCCATGGTTGGGCATTAGGACAAAGCAAAACAAAATTGTAACCACATATACGCATATGGATTCGGAAATGGTAATGGCTGACTAGGGGCTCTATCACACAGAGGAGGCAAGCGTCATTAAAATGTGATTTAAACGTGATTTAATAGTGCGATCAGGGGGAAGATAACGGGACCATGTAGATACAGTAGCTCACTCAAAATGCTGACCCAATGCTATGGGGAGGGATCAAACCAAAACTGCTAACATCATAATGACTTCATACGTATCAGTGGTACAAGTCTTGGGATTCTATATACAGTTCTGGTCACTGCCCCTCAGAAGGGATACTGTAGTACTGAAAAGAGTGTAGAAAAAGGGTAGTCAGAGAGTTCAGCAAGCTAGTGCTACTCCCTTTGGAGAAAATTACAAAGTCTGGGGCTGTTTAAGCATAGGAAGAATGCAAGTAAGGGAAGGGTTTTAATATCACGCATAGTATGCATCTCTCTCTCTCTCACACACATACACACACAGGGAATGAACAAACAAAATATTAGAATCCATCATAATTTAATGATGGGAGATTGAGGACTGATTAAAATATGTATTTCTTCACACAGCACATAGCTAAACAACAGAATTCAGTTACCTGTGTCCACCAGGTTAGATGGCTTTCATGGGGGCTAAGTTTCTCAATGGCCCTTAGTCATGATGGCAATATGCCGCAGCATCAGAGCCATCGTATCTCCAAATATCAGTTGCTGGACAGCAACAGCACAAGGGGACTGCTGACCTAAAGTCCTCCTTGTTGGCCTCCCATAAGCTTTTAGTTGGCTACCATGGAAAACAGGATGCTAGACTAGATTTGTCTCTTTTAAAAAAATTGAACAGTACTCTTCTTACACTCCAATGCATGGGATGCTCCATCCAGTGGGTCTAATCTGGCCCTGGTAGCCCCCCCTCCCCGATTTTGCACTTCCATCTGTTCCAAACGAGGATGGGCAGGATGGATACAAGGCATAGGCCCACTTTATTCTCCCTCCTTTACCATAATGAGAGAATGATGCCATCTGCACTGCAAAAGTTCTGGGTGAAAACATTCCTGCTGGCATTTTGGTCAGAAAGGTGGGGGTGAAGTATCCACTCCTCCTTATATATGATCAGTCCTGGCTTGCGGTAGGTGAGATCCAATATACTATACCAGTTCTTGGGGCCAGCATGGCGTAGTGGTTTGAGTGTTGGACTATGAAACTGGAGACCAGGGTTCAGTTCCCAGCTTGGCTATGAAACCTAATGGGTGACCTTAGGCAAATCGCATTCTCTCAGCTCAGAGGGAGGCAAAGGCAACCACCCTCTGAACAAATCCCGATGATAGGTTCTTCCTAGGGTTGTCATAACTCGGAAATGACTCAAAGACACACAACAAAAACAACAACAGCAAACATCAATTCTTCACCCCTGTCTTAATGTATCCTTTGTGGATGAGTTTAATTGCATGCAGGTATGTTGTGTGAGTGTCATCTTCTCCATTTTCTCTCACTATATTCTTGGCTTTTTTTTGAGAGACAATACGGTCCTCTATATGACTAATGTAGCATTACTTCCTTGTTTTCTCAGCGTTCTCCTCCTCTGCTCTAGACATGTATGGTCATATGTTCCACACAATATTGTTTTGATATAACCAAGGGTGGAGATTAGCCCACTCATTCCACAGTGCAGAAGCCAGTCTATTTCAATTAGCTAGCAATGTTTATAAATCTAGACTGACTGGAAAACTTGAGAGACTGCAGGAGAACAAGCCCACAGAGCAGAAAATGTTATTCCACAATATTGTGGTATGCATAATAACTGCCTTAACAAGTTGTTAAATGACTATTTGAAGAGAAAGTATTATGCGAGTAGAATAATTCAGGACTTATTTCCTAAACAAATAAATAGTCTGTGAGTCATCAACATTTTAAAAAAGCACAGGAACAAAATATCCAATCTAATAATAATAATAGTAATAATAATAATTTATTTCTTACCCATCTCTCCCCAAGGCTCAAAGTGTGGTACAACATAGATTAAAATACCTAAAAACATCTAAGGTTAAAACATATAAACATAGAACACTTTAAATTAATCCAAACATAAAATTAAAAAAAATGCACATTTAAAATCCATAGTTTAAAACTGACTGGGTAGGTTTGCCAAAAGAGACAGGTATTTGATACCATTTTGAATTCACACAGCATGTTTAGCTGTCAAATCTCCCCTGGCAGGTCATTCCACAGTCTAGGGTCATAGCCAACTAAATGGTCCTCTGGGTGACAGTTGTCAATCTAGTCCTGGCCGGTTGAAGTAAATGTCCCCGAATACCTAAGTGCACAGAGCAGATTGTACTGGATCCTGTATATCTTATAGAGAGGTATGTCCCACTAAAATTCAGTGAGGCTTGCCTTTGAATAAAAGTTCATATGATGGCAGCCTTTCTTATTTATCACTAATGGTTTCTTAAATGCGTATTTGTAACCAACTGTGGTAAAATAGAGCCCGGTCTAGGTTAGAGGGCATCTGATGGCATCTCCCTACAACCCCAGTTGCATTTGCCACCCAGCATTTCTCAAAACCCATTGCCCTACAGATCATTCCATGGCATTGTTGCTGGTCTTGAACTCAAAACCAGAAGGTGGCGAGTTCAAGACCAGCGAAGGGCTGAAGCTTGACTCAGGCTTGCATCCTTCCGAGGTCGCTAAAATGAGTACCCAGATTGTTGGGGGCATATAGCTTACAATTGTAAATGAAGCTGTTTGTTTAACAAATTGTAAGCCGCTCTGATAGTCTTGGCTGAAGAGCGGGGTATAAATAAAACATTATTATTATTATTATTATTATTATTATTATTATTATTATATAAAAGAACTGTGGCACCATTAAAACACAGCTGTCAGTATTTGGGGCCTGATGGAAAATTGGACTTCTTGATTGACATCCAGAGAGCTTGATGCTGCAAAATCTAGCTGTGGTGACCGCTATCATTTCACTTCACTTATTGTATATCCTCCTACATTTCCCAGATGAAAAGGCATGTGGCTGAGCAATATCAAAGTGTGGTGGAAAAGGTTGTGGTCAGACAGCAAGAAGGAAAAAGTTATTAATGAGAGAGAATGCACAAAATTACTATTATAAGCAGGCAAACCTTGGAAATTATATATTTAGGGTGCATCAAAAAGACTGGAAAGTGCCAGATTTTGTTCCTGTTCTTTTTTATTTTATTGTACTGATTGTATTGTATTCTTTATTGAATAAAGAAAAAAAATCTTTACTTATTTCATTTCTATGCCACTTTTCTCCCATCTGGAACATCCACCCCACATAAAAGCCACCCTGACACAGTTATATATTAAAAGCCAAGTAAACCTACTGGAAAGCACAAGACTTCATCCTCTCCTCTCCTCTCCTTCCTGCTGAGTTAAATGAGCGTAAATTACTTTTGCAGTTTTAACTGAGCTTGTGGAAACTGAAGTAAACTGAGAATCAAATGAGAGCCAGGAGTTTATCACATGGGATGAATTTCTCTCAATTGCAAACGGAGCCAATTCGTAATGACGTGAATTCTCTAGTTTAGCGAATTTACGTGAAATCTGATTGCATTCAGAATGCATTCAGAATGACTTCCCATTTCCCAAAAATGACCCCCCATTGCCCGAAATTGCGTGAGATACTCTAATACGCAATTACGTGAAACCCCATGATTGTGTTCGGAACGACTTCCCATTGCCCAAAATTGTGTGAGATACACTCATCCGCAATAATGTGAAACCCCATGATTGCGTTTGGATTGCCATTGCACTATACCCCCAAATTCCGTCATATGATAAACTCCCCAGTGTGGTTTGACCGTTGGACTAGGACTTTGGAGACCAAATTCCGGTGTGGCCATGGAAACCCACTGGGTTACCTTTGGCAAGTCGTACTCTCTCAACCTCCCCCCCCAACCTCCCCCCAATGCCCCCCCCCCACATGACAAGAAAATTCCATGAAGGTTCGCTTTAGGGTCATCATAAATTAGAAATGACTTGAAGGCACGCAACAATAACAACAACAGCATAGGAAAACGGGAAGAGGAGAGAAGAGTGGGACATTTTAAAAGAAGCGGAGAAAGTGGAATGGCAGAAAATTAACTAGAGCTGTCTCTACCAAGCTGGGACAGCTGAAGGGCATGGTATAGTCTACGCTCCAGAGTGTCCTTGTCCTCAGTCAGCAGGATGGTAACTGCACCAACAATAAAAAGCTGGATCCAGTTCCTGTAACAATGAGCAAGAACAACAAATAGTTTTCATACAGGTGGAAACAGGTCTCAGAGTAAGAAGAAGAAGAAACTCACAACAACCCACTTTTTAAATGTTCCTAGTAGTGGTTAGAGTGTTTACCTAGGTCTTGGGGACATCCAAGTTTGAGTCCCCACTCAGCTATTAAGCTTACAGAGTGACCATGGCTTGGTCATTCTTCACCCAACCTATCAAATTTCTTTACCCAGAGTGATTGAAAATCCCCAAATTTTGTTCCTGTTCTTTCCAGTTTTATACAGTGGGCCCTTTCTATCAGCAAGGGTTTGGTTCTGGTGTTCCCCACATGTGGGGGAAAAAACCCCCCACAGGAACGTGAGCCCATATTAATCAATGGATGGTGACATGCATGCATATGCATCAGTGGGCCTGTAGGTGCATGCTGCCTTTGGCTAATATGGGGAAGGGTGATCTGTGGGAGCTCTAATCCACAGATCACAAATACGGCAGGCTCAGTGTACTGGATTAAAGAAAACGACCTGGGCAGCTGGTATACAAAGTTTCTGTTTTGTACTTGGAAATGAGACAAAATATTCTGGGATAAACAAAACAACACTGTTATTCAACATCTTTATCAATGACATTAAGAGTAACTTCCTGACAGTAAGGGCTGTTCGACAGTGGAACACACTCCCTCAGAGTATGGTGGAGTCTCCCTCCTTGGAGGTCTTTAAGCAGAGGCTGGATGGCCATCTGGCAGGGATGCTTTAATGGAGAGTTCCTGCATGGCAGGGAGTTGGACTGGATGGCTCTTGTGGTCTCTTCCAACTCTATGATTCTATGATTCTATGCATGGATCTCCAAAATAAAACTGGAAAGAACAGGAACAAAATCTGGGGCTTTTTGGCATTTTAATCAGTCTGGATGCTCCCTTACAGGTATTTACTAGGGATAAATTGGACAGGGATTGTAGATTCTAAGATGTGGCCATGAAGTGGCTTCTGGACCACTTCCTGTTGTAAAATAGAAGGCCTCTCCTGGGTCTTTTTTTTTTTTTTTTTTTTTTTTTGTCCTTCATAATCCAAGAGGGCATTTTGGGGCAAAGGTATGAGGGCGGGATTGGTGGAAGATATGGCCCTCCACGGTCTCTCTGGGGGACCAAGATAATCACCCCAGCCTCTAACAATTGCCCCCGGATCTAGATCCTTGTCATGTATTCCATCTTGACTCACTGGAGAAAAATCAGGATATAAATGTAAATTTATACGCTATTTAGTAACCAACTGCTACAACACTAAAACAAAGGTCAAAAGAATTAAAAAGGAGCCTGTGAGAATACAGTAGGCCCTCCACATTTGCAGGTTTCAGATTTGTGGTTTGACTATTAGTGGGTGGTGCTCTTGGTGGGCGAGGACTCTTTATCATTCATGTTGGGGGTGGTTATTTGAGGTTTACTCACTTTTGCATGGGTCCTTGGCCCCTAACCTCCACAAATGTGGAAGGGTGACTGTTAAACTGTAATATTATGTTAAAAGTGTGTTTTAAATGAATATGGCATCATTCTCCGGAAGATGGAGTTTATCAGACCTCAGAAATTGGAAGTATAATCCAATGGCAATCCAAATGCAATCATGGGGTTTCACGTTATTACGAATTAAAGCATCTCATGCAATTTCGGGCAAAAGGGAAGTCATTCCGAACACAATCATGGGTTTTACTTTATTGCAAATTAAAGCATCTCACACAATTTTGGGCAATGGGGGGTCATTTTTGGGTAATGGGAAGTCAATCTGAACACGTTCTGAATGCAATGGGAATTCACGTGAATTCGAATTGGCTCCATTTGAAATAGAGAAAAATTCCTCCCCGTCTGATAAACTCCGATGCTGACAGCTATGGTACAGCATAAAATCCTCACAGTTGGATCCAAACATTACATTTTACTCTCTCAAAGACACCAAAACCTTCATATATATAATATATATATATATATATATATATATAATATATATATATATATATATATATATATTGTTCCAATAATTCATCTAGAGGTTCATCTGTCCCTGTTGCTTGAGTAAAGACAATGCCAAGAATGCCTGAGTTACAATTCAAACACTGTGAATGGCCACTACTAAGGCACTGTTTCCACTTTGGTATTTCAGTTTCTTCTGTCCCCAGTGAATACAATCTCCCACTCACTTCCATACCCTCCTACCCAAATATGTATTTAATGGTCTGACAACTGAGGCAACACTCCATGCGTCTGAAGAAGTGGGCTGTAATCAGTGAAAGTATTTCCCAAACAAAATGTGCTAAGTTGCAAGACGTTTGTTGTTTTTGCTGCCATGGGCTAACATGGCTACTCCTCCCCACAAATTGCCTTTCCCCCTTCATGTGAAATTCTGGGTGAGCTTTGTACCGTACAGTTGACCCTCCATATTCACAGATTCTTCATCCGCAGAGTCAACCATCCACAGCTTGAAAATATTCCAAAATGACACTTTCCAAAAAGTAAACTTTAAATTTGCAATTTTATGTAAGAGACACAATTTAATGCCATCGTATTTAATGGGATTTGAGCATCCATTGATTTTGGTATCCACAGGATGGTGGTGGTCCTGGAACCAAACCTACTGAATACCTAGGACCCACTGTACCTAGATTAAAACTGAATGAGCTGTCTGACTTATCAGGTGTCATCTGATCAGCTCAATCAGGTGTCAGCTGATCAGCTGTCATCTGGACACCTCAAAGGAAATTATCCTTTCCAACTTTTGTTATTGTTATTGTGTGCCTTCAATTTGTTTTCAATCCTAAGGCAAAACTAGCATGAGGTTTTCTTGGCAAGAATTGTTCATGGGAGGTTTGCCATTACCTCCCCCTGAGGCTGAGAGCATGTGACCTGCCCAGTGGGTTTCATGGCAGAGCCAGAAATCAAACCCTGATCTCCAAAACCATAGTCTGAAGCTCAAACCACTAAGACATGAAATGAAAAGACACAGCAGTACCTATTTCAAAACACATAACTGTTGCCATCATCTGCACCTTCCCACTTACCCACACAGGACTCACCAAATATTTACCCAGTAACACTATTAAATATATCAAGGAACATGCTGTTAAAGCATCTGGCCAGATAGAGAGAAGAGGAGATCAGACAGAACTTGCTCATTTCTCACCCACTCAATAGATTTTAAAACATCCGCTGTCTTGAATGCATAAGTGTAACCCACACACTACAACCCTATGCCAAAATAAAAATACAGAGTATGAATCAGTTAAAAAAATATATATCTACAAACATGTTTTCAAAAACTGGGAACATTTTGCATTCTTATGGACAGGCTCAGTTCAGACTGAGACAGGTTTTGAGCTGTCTTGAAACAATCAGTTACCTGGTAGGTTTGAACATTAACCACCAACACCAATACATAGATGTGTGTGTGTGTCTATATATGTATTTTTAAATGGACTGTCCATGGAAAACTTCAGCTGGGAATTTAAAAATAATTTCTGCAAGGAGGACATGCGACAAAAGGTGGCACTGATGGTAGCACTCTTGTTTGGGATTCCCAGCACTTCATTCTTCTCTTTCCCCCAACTGAGCTTCAACATTGATGGTTTAGGCTGCTGCCACACTGCAGAAATAAAGCAGTGCTAAACTACTCTGACAGAGACAAGCATTCTTTTCAGACAAGCATTCTCTGAAGATGCCAGCCACAGATGCTGGTGAAACGTCAGGAAGAAACTCTTCTAGAACATGGTCACATAGCCCGAAACTCCCACAAACAACTGTGGATGCAGGCCATGAAAGCTTTCAACTTCACATAACAGGGCCTCTGTCCCTGCACCTAGCACCTGAGCTGATCTCTAGGAGAGGAAAGATTCTTTCACAGATTTGAGAGCCAAGTTTATCATAACTGTATGTTAAAATCAACACATTGAATAGGCTCAGAAACAAATCAGCAAGCAATGCATAGTCTGTGAGACTTGAGTGAGGTGAATCCTACTAGGGTTAGCACTGCATTATGCAGCAATTGCAGCAGTCTCACACAAAGTGCATTACAACAATCCAATCTAGAGGTTACTAGAGCAGTAAGGGCCATGGCTGGACCTGGAAATAGGCACTCTTAGCTCCCAGGGATACCTGAGCCTTTGGGTGACAATGCTGTGACTGAAGTGACACACACCCAAATCTGAACATCTGTGGTGAAGATGTAACATTTGGCATTTCCTAATGCAAAGCTATTCATTTATTTTGCTGCAAATGACTTTCTATTTATATGATCTTGTAAGCCAATTAAAACATTGGGAATGTTTTCCACCCAAGCTGAACCTTTCTGGGAGGCTCTTGAATTAGTCTTTCTGATTTGTGAATTTGAAAGAGGAAGAGAGGCAGGAAAGCAACCTATGTAAAGGAGCTAAAGCATATGCTCTTGGCAAGGGAATCTGTTCTAGTTCCGTTACTGCTTACAGTGGTCCCCCGGGTTACGAACCCCCCGGGGAACGAAATCCCCGGGACCCGAAACCACCGGGACTGCAAAACAGCCCCCGGGATAAAAAAAACCCCCAGGATCCAAAGACAAAAAACCGCGCGGCCCCTTTAAATTTGCCGCGCGGTCCATCTCCTAAAGCGGTCCCCCGGGAAACGAAGATTTCCGGGTTACGAAAGGTAATCCAGAATGGATTACCTTCGTAACCCGGGGGACCACTGTATTTCTATAACCATGTTCCTCCCCCAACTGTTGCTGAAGCTGATTGATCCAAGCCTTTTCCAGAATCATTTGGCTGGCAGGCCTTATTGTGTTACTGTGTGATCAGAGGTCATTTTACACACCTTTTTACCTTTTAATTGAAATGTCACAGACAATCCATTGCTAGATATTTCCAACTCTTATATTTGTCCTTATGACAGGACTTTCTTTAAGGCCTAGGATGATTCCGCCTTCCAATTTCAGAAGGTATCTGTTGAATTAAGCTATATAACACACCATTAGTGGAAAATCAGAAAATCTAATTATGCATCTAAGCATGCCAAATACCAGCAAACCGATTTATACAAACTACCTCTCAGATTTTTAAACATAATAATTAATTTGCTTAAAGCCAATGAAGCACCTTCCACACATCCTTGTCTTTTTCTGCCTTCCTGAGTCTCTCTCATTTTTCTTTGGCTTTACCAATCCTGAACTCTGTCTTGTTTTGGAACTGACCTCGGCTTGGTTTCCCTGTCATACCTCTGCCTCATCCTTTAATTAGATGTACACATTTGCTCCTTTGGAAAGATTCATTCATTACCTACCTTGTTGCCTAGTGTCACAAGCCAGTATCAGTAGATTGTTTCCTTCAAACTTCTTTCTACACCATTTAACTTTTCTCTTTCTGGAACAGTTGTTTTGTGTCAACAAAATGTGTACACAAAATTACCCTTGACAATAACATTAACTGGTGGCAACACAGTCACCTTAGCATTGCAGAGTAAATGAATACCTTGATTAACAGAAATTAAGTTAACCAGCATGAAATGGCTAAATTGCCAGTTATGAAAAACTGGGTTGTATTGGTTGTATTCATTTGGTTCTAAACAGAAACTATAGTTTCCAGTTCCTTTACAGGTGTTAATTTACTCAGCAGTGCTGAGATGATGATGATGAAGCTTTATTCGTGTAGCACTGGAAATTTACACAGAGATGTACATACAATCTTTTTAATTAGACGGTTCCCTGCCCTCAGGCTTACAATTTAAAAAGACACGACAGAAAAGGAGAAGGGAATGGTGGTGGGGAAGGGGATCAGGTCCAGCAGTTCTTCTCTCCCTCTGATGCCCGAACCAAGGCAGATTTCTGATGTGGGAGAAGTTTAAAAGCTCTAAGGTTTTCCAGGCTCTGATTGATATGCATGGATTGCAAATCTCAGATTTTTTTTATTATCTGATTTTGTTTATTCCCAAAGTTGTGGTCCCAAATATACAGTAATTGTTCCTAGCTCTGATTTAGCCCAAGAGAAAATGGAGGATAATATAGATGTAAGCCATTAATTTCAAGAGATGAGATGCAACATCATATGCCACTAGCAAAATGCTCATCAAAAAGTGAGAGTGTGTATGGTATAATTGTCTGTTTCTTTGTCTGTGTGTGTTTTTTGCTAATATCTTTTTATGCCATCTTTCCATCTTGATTCTTTGCTTCCTGGACTGTCAAGCATAGCAATCTTTTCTCCGTTCTGTACCAGCTTTCTTTAACTGGGTAAAATCTGACTAGTGGTGATCCTGATGGTGCTGATATTTAAAGTATCTGGATGGTGCCAGTTTAGTAAAGACCATACATAGTTCAGTTCTGTTAGTGGACAACAAGGGCTGGGTCCACACTAGCAAAACAATAAAATCTGTACCCATCTCAGTTTTGATGTCCTTGGAACACACAATGTACAGCCATTTTCACAGTGAAAGCGCTTCTTTTAGGCTTAAATGGTTTTTTTTAAAACATTTTTACTCTGCAGTTTTCAGGAATAAATGCCTTTTCCATTTTATTTCTATTTCTGTGTTCTCCTGGATTGGTGTGGCATCAGAGGATGGGATAGTTGGAGGGTGGAACAGATGGGTGTCATCCTCCATCTAGCAAGCATGTTACAATATTTTGCTCTTTCACAGTGGATACATGTTCATGTGGATGCACATGTTAATAAATCTAACCCACAGAAAGCCAACAACTAAATGAATAAATAAATAGATAAAAATAAAATAAAAAGGAAATAAAAAAGGAACTTTATTCAAGAGTTATTTTAACAAAAACATGGCTAACATGGATCCATCCTATAATGTCATGTTTGAGCTTGGGCTTGGATCTGAGTTTGATTTTTAAGGGGGGGGGGGGCGAAGGCCATTCAATAGATCCGAAAACCTTCATTCAGCTCTGTTCTGGTGCCAACAGCAATTTCCAGAATTCCATAACATTGAGCCATGGCGGTTAAAGTGGGGTCAAACTGGATTATTTCTGCAGTGTGGATGCAGCCTTAGAAAAACTACTTTTTTCTAAACCTTTTTTGAACAATAATTCCCAGAGGACCCTGTGGTTTTTCCAATGCTGGGGGAAGAAAGTGGTCCAAAACACACTGCACACATAATACAGTTTGAGACCGCTTTAACTTCCCTAGCTCAGTGCTAGAGAATCCGGGGGATTGTAGTTTCTTGTGGAACCAGAGCTCTCTGACAAAACTACAGTTCCCAGAATTCCCTAGCATTGAGCTAGGGCAGTTAAAGCGGTCTCAAACTGGATTATTTCTGAAGTGTGTTTTAAACCAGTAATAAAACAATCAGTGCCCAGAATAAAAAAGAGAGGCCCTTGCTTGTGAATCTTTTTCGCCAGTCTTGCTGAAAGCAGTTTGGCTCTATGCCATGCCCAAAGGTTACCTAAGTTGGCACTAACAATCTTAGGTCACTAAATGCTGCTTGTCAAGGCTTTCCGAATAAAAGAAAACCAACAAGTTCTGCTTCCATCCACTTAGTCAATTGATTAATAACTCAAATATACACTGGTGAGAATAAGGGCATTGCAAACGGTATTGCGTAATTGCACAGGGAAATTAAACAATGTAAATGTTTAATGTAACATGTGATTGTACTTGACATTCCCTCGAGACCTGGCTTGCTGCAGCAATAATACCTGCCACCACACCTAGGCAATTGCCTTGTGCAGGGTGTGGCATATTACCATATGGATTATGTCAGGACTGTGGTGAGTGCACACCGGAAATATGTCAACTGGAAAAGGATCCAAGGAGTCAGCTGTATGTAAGCAGCACCTTTCCCTTCTTGGCACAAACTAAACATTGCATCAGATTAACTAAAGGAGACTGAGGAACTAATAACTTTCTCTTCAGTCTAGTGACAAGGCAAGAGGGTGGCAGATGTCACACATTTCCTTTATTCTTTAAGATTGACCCAAATGCCTGATTGCTCTAATGCATTGATAGGAGGAGCTTAGGTCCTTTTATGATGAAGTTGATCTGTTTGTGGGTGAGCCAGATAATGTCACAGTATTTTGCTTTTCGGGAAATACGGTTACCTTCGTGAGTGTTTTCTTTGGAATGTTGCATGAAACATGATTGTGAGTCAACTGGCTACTTTCCATTACTGACTAGTAAAACAACACTTTTCTCCTATCTACTCACTGAAGGGATTTGAAATATAAAAGTTTGTAACTTTGCATTTCCATTGAGGTTGCAGTTTCCTGCGGAACAGGGTTGGCCCTTCTATTAGGTACAGTTATGTAGCACCTTCAGGTGATATACGGTATACTGGGGAACAGAAATGGCAGCCATCAGACCATTTCCCACACAACCTGTCCTCTACTCTTGAAACTAGACTGTGGCCTTTAGGTATAATGAAGAATAATATCCCATTGAATGATGATTGAATTGCCATTTCATGTGACTTTTGTACATTGAATGCAAAAGGATGGCATTTTGTCCTTTGCCTCAGGCTGCATGCGGACTGCAAAATTAATGCAGTTTGACACGTCTTTAATAGCCATGGCTCAATGCTATGGAATTCTAGGATTTGTAGTATTGTTAGATAGCCAGATTTCTCTATCAGAGAACTCAGGTGTTGCAACAAACTACAGTTCCCAGAACACCATAGCACTGAGCCATGACAGTTAAAGCGGTGTCAAACTGCATTATTTCTGCAGCGCAGATGCAGCTTCAGACAACAAAATGTTAGCCCTAAAGGTAAAAATAATGTGGGAGTGCTTTAAAATAAGACTTGTATCTCTTCATTGATTTCATTGATAGTCAGATCCCTCCTTTTGTGCTTATATGTTTTTCATTGTCTATATAAAACCAGTGGGCGAGATCGTAGACATGATCCAGTGTAAGAAAGGGTCTTTCCTCATTCTGCATATGGTTTGCGTTTTATCCTGTAGCTTCTATCTGCCACAGTACCTTCTTCTACAGCTGGCTGCTCAGTTTCCCTGCTATTCAGTTAAGCCCTGCAAAAGCAACCTGCAATTTCCGCAATTTCTTGTCCTATTAGATTTCATCTAGGCTACACTAACCCAGTTTGACCTTACTGATTATTAAAATTAAGCTGGTGAAAGCAAGAAAATCCAGATTAATTTTTAGAGGCAAACCCATCATTTGTTAGCACGTCAAAGTTATTGTCCTTGGCTGACTTTTGAGGGCTATGCTGGGAGCAAAATTTGACATGCGTTTCAACGGCAGACGTGCAAACCTGGAAGTAAAGTTTCTCAGTATACTAAGTGGGCCTTGATGAATACTGAATAGGTGAATGTGCCTCCATGTACTCTATTAAAAAGTTTCAGGCTTCCTATTCTTAGAATTATGTTTGAAACTCAAAATGTAAATTTCTTCAATTTAAATCAATTATATTCCTCAACCCCACCCCACAGCTGACAAAGCTGAATTATTTTAGCCTCCTGTAGGTTGAAACATCATAACCCTCAATCATTTGTTACCCTTCTCTAAATCTTTTTTAAAAAAAATCTCCGGGAGCAGAATTCACAGAGTAACATAAAAATAACCCTTAGATTTTAACTAGCACAGCTTCTCTCAAGGAAATGTGGAAACGAGTTTGAACAATGAGCAACTGAGGAGTTTATCATATGATGGAATTTGGGGGTATAATGCAATGGCAATCCAAACGCAATCATGGAGTTTCACGTAATTGCGGGCAACGGGAAGTCATTCCGAACGCAATCATGGGGTTTCACATACTTGTGCATAAGAGTATCTCACGCAATTTCGGGCAACGGGGGGTCATTTTCAGAAAATGGGAAGTCATTCTGAACGCATTCCGAACGCAATTAGAATTCACATAAATTCACAAGTTTAGCGAATATACTTGAATTTGAATTGGCTCCATTTGAAATTGGGAAAAATTCCTCCTGTGTGATAAACTCCTATGAAGGATATCTTAAGTGACCTCACAGAACCCTAACGCCCAAAGTTCCTTAGCTCCCAAGCAGATATGGAAAGATGTGCATGCTGGGTCATTGGCTGCATCCGCACTGCAGAAATAACACCACTTTAAATGATACCACTTTAACTGCCATGGCTCAGTGCTATGGAATTCTGGGAAGAGTAGTTGTGGTGTCAAAGTGGATTATTTCTGTAGTGTGGATGCAGCAATCATGACAGAGTTCCAGATTTTGGGATTTTTAAAGAAAAACTAAAGCAGCCCTAAAGGTTAAAGGGATCTTGCAGTCTGAGTAGAAAAATGACAGGGGGAAGAGTAACTGGTAAGGGAAGAAAAAGAAGAAGGAAGATGCTTTCCTCCTCATATTTTTCTGTTATTTTATAAAATAATTATATATTGCATTTTAAAAAATGGGCCTTGTTAATAAACTGGCATTTTGGTTGAATCTGCCATTCTGTCTACTCTTTCAGACGTGGGAAATTGGAAGTATAATGCAAGGGCAATCCAAACGCAATCCTGGGGTTTCACGTTTTTGCGAATTAATTCTTCTCATGCAATTTCGGGCAAAAGGGAAGTCACTCCGAATGCAATCATGGGTTTTGTGTTATTGCGCATTAAAGGTTCTCACGCAATTTCTGCCAAGGGGGGGTTATTTTCGGGTACTAGGAAGACATTCCGAACGCCTTCCGAACGCAATGGGGATTCATGTAAATTCGCTAAACTAGCGAATTTACATGAATCCGAATGGGCTCCATTCGGATTTGGGAGAAATTCCTCCCGTTTGAAAGAGTCCAGAGCTTACTCTGTAGAGAAGATTTGTGTTACACCGATCTGCCCTTTTCTCCTAAAATATGGAGCATGAACTTCTCCAGAATGGAAGACACAAAGGATGCAGCCTCTGAGAGGTAAGAGGAAATCTCTGAAATATCATAAAGCTATGTTTATCCCCATTGCCGACTAACCATTTAAATTCCTTCCCTACAACCCATCTGACAAGGAAACATGTTCACCCAGTGCTCCTAAACTGCATCTATTCTTCCGTGACTGACTGCTTCCATATAACAAGACATTGATGGGATGTTTGCATGAGGAGTGATAACCAGAACTTTCAAAAACTATTATCTTTTTGACAAATGGTCTTGTGGCCAGCAAGGTAGGTGACCATGGATAGCTGTTTTTGGAATGATGAGTTTTGATCTCTTCCATACAAATCACATGGTGCCCTGGTTTACTTTTAAGAGGGCCCACCAAGGCTCACCCAGAAAGTGTTTCTGGGAATAAATGTTAAGACTTGAGGAGTAAATGCCTTAAAAGTGAAAACAAGATGAATAGGAAAGAAAGTGACATTAGATTCTCCCAGCAGAGACAGAGCAGCAAAATATTTATACAAAGCAATTTCTACTGTGTACACAACCGTTTGAATGTCTGCTTCATCCTTTGGTAAGAAAGTTTTTCTGTCTATTTATTTTTATCTTCAAAGAGCATTCTGCGCACATCATCACAACAAGCTTAGCACAGGTTGGTTAATTCAGACCTGAAATAGATATAATATGTTTAACTAATTCCTTGTAGTCTCCACAGCAAGGTCACCCCCAGCTGTCATTTTCAGCTATTCATATGCGCCTTACAAACATATACTGTGTCAGTTCTATACCAGTTCAATTGAGATGGCCATTGATATTTTCTACAAAGACAAGAGAGGTGGTTAGCCACATGGAGAGGATAGAAGGGAAGTGGTGGAAAACTTGTAGTTTGGATCAACATGCATGTGTCAACAGGCAGCGGAGCATGGGCAAGTTCCATCTTGCCACTAGAGCTCCACAGATCTCTTAGCCAACATGGTCAGTGGCTGTACCAGTTGGAGAATTCTGAGAGTTGCTGTACAAAAACTTCTAACTTTTCCCATCCCTATCTTGGCCATTACGGTCAAGCTGCTTCTTTCTTGTTGTTGTTACTGTTGTTGTTGTGTACCTTCAAGTCGGTTCCGACTAATGGCAACCCTAAGGCAAACATATCATAGGGTTTTCTTGGCAAGATTTGTTCAGAGAAGGTTCGCCATTGCCCTCCCCGGAGGCTGAGAGCATGTGACTTGCCCAAAGTCACCAAGTGGATTTCATGACTGAGCTGGACATCAAACCCTGGACCCCAAAGTTATACTCCAACCACTCAAACCATTACATCATGCTGGCTCTCTCTGCTTTTGCTCTACTTGTATAAATTTAACTTCCAGAGACCCATAATTTCCACAAAGCTAGACTAGACACAAAATATTTGTAGTGCTATATTTGCAGGAGAGAACGAAGTCTATCTGTGGTGCAAGGAAATAGAGTGTATGCAATGGTTTCCCCACTTTTTACATTTACTTTTTACATTCTGCTGAGAGGAAAACCACAGAAGACAAGAGTTACAGAAAAGTGATTGCCTGAGAAGGTTGTGACTCCTCTCAAAACTTCATGTCTAATTTCTCCCTGCTTATTTGCCTAGAGACCCAAGTATTCCAGGGATATTACAGTCGGACCCTTGTATCCATGGGGATTCCGTTCTGGATGCCTCTGCAGATATGCAAAAACATGGGGCCTCAAGTCCCATTGTCCCTAATGGTGGCGCAACATTGAAGACAACAGGGCTTGCCATTTGCGGATGTTTAAACCCACAGATGGCAAGTTCAGGGATGGCGAGGCCCCACTCTATGGGTGTGGGTGTTGGGAGAGATACTTAATGCCAGATATCATCTACTTCACTTACAGTTTGGGTTGCCAGAGTGAAAACTGGAGCTTGGAGAGTTTTAATGGGTGCATAGAGAAGGGAATTTCAGCAGATGTTGCTTGTTACCTGGCAGTCTGACAAGTGTCACCTGCTGAAATTCTCTCTTCTACACAACCATTAAATATATGGGAGCCCGCTCCAGTTTTTAGTCTGGCAACCCTATTTACAACCCCTCCCCATTCTTCTGCCACTCTGGACTCTTTCAAACAGGGAGGAATTTCTCCCAACTCCGAATGGAGCCAATGCGGATTTATGTAAATTCGCTTGTTTAGCGAATTTACATGAACCCCTGCTCCGTTTGAAATTACTTCCCATTACCCGAAATTAACCCCCTCCTGCCCGAATTTGCATGCGAAGCTTTAATTCGCAATAAGGTAAAACCCATGATTGCATTCGAATTGGCTTCCCTCCTGCCCGAATTTGCATGTGAAGAGTTAATTTGCAATAACATAAAACCCATGATTGCATTCGAATTGACCTTAAATTATACTTCCAATTTAGCCTTGTATGAAAGAGTCCCCTGACTTGCGTCTCTCTCTCTCTCTCCTCACTGGACAAGAATGACATAAGCTGACATGTGCTAACATAGTAGTGGGGAAAATGCATCCATGCTTATTGGAAAGCAGGAATGGAGCAGGTGACCAATGTGACCATATGGTGAGCAGTGTGCACTGCAAACTGTGTGAGTCACATAAGATAATCCTGTGTGGCAGACTGTCTTTAGCAAGCAAGTTGATTCTGCCCTCCCCAGGTACACTGAGGAGAATGGTGCCATTATTAGATTAAGAGAGAGGGACAGTGTGCACACAAATATCACTCAGGACAGAATGACCTTTTCCTGGCAAACAAACCCACAGACGGAGACATGAATGGTGTGGATTTGAATGGTGTCAGGCTGTTAACACTTTAGCCACAGACAGCTGGAAGGATTTGAGTCCCATCTGTTTAAGCCTTCCTTAGTAAGACTAATGCCATCTGGAGGAAAGAGAAGTGGGCTATCATAGGGGGAAATTCTGTCTAGAGTAGCAAAGTGGCAAAAATAAGCTTTTCCCCTCTAATTTGTATCCTTGTTTTGCATGAATCTCGGATGGAGTAGACAGCAACACATTAGTGAAATGGAGCTTTTGCATGTACAGTCACAAGAAAATAATGACCCTTTGCTCCAGGCTTAACATTCTCTTTGCTTTTCCATTTTGGAATAATCTCTGACAGATTTAAGCCAGTTCCTATATTACATCTATCAATTTGTATCATGAAGTGGGAGTGACAAATGTGTGAATGAGCCATTGTTGATACATCTGTAGAAGGTTCATCTTGGAATTTATAGCACGGGACTTGGAGAAAGCAAACAGAGTGGAACTGAAGAGAATGGAACGGAATGGGAAAAACACATGTTATTGCATGGAAAAAAACTGCCAATGCTGTTAGGAGTCCCCAATCCGTTCCCCGACTGTTCCACGGCAGCTGATTTTGAAGGACTGTTCAGAATCGTTCTTCAAAATTGGCTGCTGTTGAAAGGATGGGAAATAGATCGGGGACTTCCGGTGGCATCAGTGGTGTGCTCCCATATGATTACATGCATCTGAATTATGGTCCAACTGGCATCCACAGAAGTTAGCAACTCTGGGATCTACCATCACATTTTAAAGTTGTAACATGTGCTTAATTAATTATTGAAGGTAATTGATTAAAAGTCTTTTGATAAATTATTCAGGTGACATTACAGCAAGTCTAAGGCATTTTCTGCTGGGGGCAGGGGGGAGGTATGTAGGCTTTCCTGCCCTATACTGCGCTGAAAAGTTGACAAGACTGGTAGTTAAAACTTCCTTGAACACAGATGGCAGGACAGAGTCTGCCACTACACTTGGGTAATTCAAGGGGCATAGGATAGGCTTTGAGGCAAAGAGAGTTCTTAGCTTGCTATGCCTCATTACTGTTCCCCTATCTTCTTTCATCTGTAGCCTGAGGTAGCTGCTTTGCTTTACAGCCATCCCTTGCTGACAGTAAAACTACATATATCATCTTCCAGATATCATCATCATCATCATCATCATCATCATCATCATCATTCCACTTTCCCCCCAAACTTTACAATTTAAAAAAGTAAAGTTAAAAACATACAAAAGAGAGTATTAAAATAGGAATCAATTATTACAGTATTAAAACAGATCATTTGTTTTAAAAATGAAATACAGTTTTAAAAAGATAATAAAAGCACTTTAAAACATTTAAAAATAGTATACTATAAAACAATACTATACCCACAGCCCATTCTTTAAAGACATTCTGTGTTAAAGCCTATCTGAATAAAAGTGTCTTAGGACCTTATCAGACGTTGGAAATTGGAAGTATAATCCAATGGCAATCCAAACGCAATCATGGGATTTCATGTTATTGCGAATTAAAGCATCTAACGCAATGGGGGAGTCATTTTCGGGAAATGGGAAGTCATTCTGAACGCATTCTGAACACCATAGGAATTCACGTGAATTCGAATTGGCTCCATTTGCAATAAACAGAAATTCCTCCCATCTGATAAAGTCCTTAGCCTGCCAATGGAAGCATTACAAGGAGGGGGCCATTCTGGTCTCCCTAGGAAGGAAGGTCCAGAGTCTTTTGGGGCAGCCACCAAGAAGGTCTTCTCTCGTGTCTCCATTGGACATGCTTGTAAAGGTAGTGGGGCTGACAGAAAAGCCTCTTCTGATGACCTCAGAGCTCAGGCCAGCTCATACAGGGGGATACTCTTTGAAGATTTTTGCATTTTCTTTCCTGCTCCTTAAATAGATAAGAATTTCCTGCATGCAAACTCCTCTCTCTCTCCCCTCATTAAAACTAACCTTATGATTTAGGTCACTCTCCTTTTGGGACTGACAGACATTCTCTCTAAAGATTTTGTTGTGTTGGGTCCTCCATCTTCCTTCTCCATCAACTTTGGAGAGATGATGAGATAAATATTCCTTCGCAACCTGAACTATTCATTAGCAAAACTGTTCAGGCATAGCTTTTATGTATGCATAGATTAAAGCCACTAGTAAACTTTTGTTTGAACTACAAGCTGCTTGTGTTGTTTTTGAGTCAATCTCTGTTCAACCTCAAGATGTTGATCAACTTCGTGATATCAAAGAGTGCCTATGGCTCATGCTAGAAATCTTAATGACAAAGAATGAAAACAACAGTCATGCTTTCATGAAAAAGATGACGGAAAGTATCAAACTTAGAAGAGATGTACAGTCACCAGATGAGCCAAAGGCTCATTTCTTCTACTCTGCTGATTTAAAGCTAGATCCTAACAGGCTTGGGTTTGACATTTTTCTCTACAGATGCAGTCTGCCAAATAGCCTGGACCTGATCCATATAGGGCTTTATAGGTCATAGCCAGCACTTTGAATTGTGTCCGGAAACAAACTGGCATCCAATGGAGCTGTTTCAATGAGAGCATTGTGTGGTCTCTGTAACCTGCCTTACTTAACACACTGGCTGCAGCTCTTTGGACCAGCTGCAGTTTTCGAACACTCTTCAAGGAGAGCCCCAAGTAGAGTGGGTTACAGTAGTCCAAATGGGATGTAACCAAGGCATGTACCACTGTGTTGATATTATCTGATTGCAACTCTCTGCATTCCTCACCACTGGTCATACTGGCTAGAGCTGCTGCAAACTGTAATCAAATGACATCTGGCAGCTCTCACAATACCCAAGCCACTACTTTTATGTTAGTTAAATGTTACTTAATATGGAAGAACTACCAATTCCAGTTTCTTCATTTAGACAATCAGTTGAGATTTCCTCTTTTTCTGGGCCACGAAGGACTACAGTGGACCTTTGGTATCTGCTGGGTTAGTTCCAGGATCTTCTGTGGATACCTAAAACCAGTGGATGCTCAAGTCTCATTAAATACAGTGGCATAGTAGAATGGTGTACTTATATAAAATAGAAAATCAAACTTTGCTATTTATACTTTTTTGAATATTTTCAAGCCATGGATACTTGAATCCATGGATAAAGAATCCATGGATATGGAGAGTCAACTGTACTCATTACCCAGCATCTAGCCGCCTTGAGTCCCATGTACTGGGAGAAAGGCAGGATAATAATAATAATAATAATAATAATAATAATAATAGCTGAGGCTACCTGTTCTTCCCTCAGCTATCGCCATAAGGCTATTGAAGTACCCTAGAGGGAAACAAATGCAAGGAATTTCCATCACCCTCTGTATGATGAGAGTGACTTTCTAAAAGGGAGGCTTTCCACATGGTTCAGAATGCTAGAAAATGAGGATAGTGGAGGCCTGCTTTATCAGACAGCCATTCTCTACATGTAGAAGGTGACAAAACTGCCATGAAAGGTAGGCTGAATGTGTTTATTCAAAAATATTTTTGTAATACTTGAAAAGGGCTTTTGAAAACTTAGAGTTGCCAAATTGAAAACTGGAAGCTGCAAGATTGATGTTTTAGTGTCAACCATGTGCTTTACATCTATTTTCAGCCTTATTAATCATCACTCAGTATTTTGAGGCTCTGACAGTAACAAGTTTCTCAATTTCAAATGTCTATCTTGCTTCCATCATTTTACAGTTTGTAGAAATGTCTGAGGCCTGTTGTTCCCTTGCTCTTCATCCACCCAATGTTGGGTTTGAGAGGAGGCCCTGAATTGGTAGTCAGAGGACATGTCTTGTCTAGCGAATTATTCCTCAAATGTGTCTAGCTGACAGGATAATACCAATGACTCACAAGCCTGAAACCTACTGTAGATCCACAATTCTAATAATAATTTAAAAAACCCACTGGAAGTCAAAATAATGAAGTAACCTTAAGGAGGAAAAATACAAGTAAGCAAATAAAAATGTACATTTCTTTTAAATTTTAATTTTAATTCAAGTTTGATAATTACAAAAAATACAAAAAGAAGAAAAAATAGCAGAAACAAAGAACAAAAGATCCAAAACCACAAACATAACCATCACTACAAACATCTCCTCCCCACAGAAACTGAGGTATCTGTTATTCAGCAGGATACAGCCAGGACTGATGAGCCTAGGCTTTTTGTTTGAATTGGACAGTGGCTGCTCCTGTTCATCCCTGTTGCCTCTGCTGCCTGGGCAGAGGCCCTAACCCATAGAAATGATGCTTTTACTACAGGATAGCCAGATGGAAAAGAGGAGGATGAGCTTCTTTCATCTTTAATAGTTGGGTCGAAGAAGGAATTTTTTGCAGGACATGTTGTCCTTTGTATTTGGTTATTTCAATGGTCACTGTCAAAAACAGGGGGAGGTTGCACTGCTTCTCTTTCCACGGGCAAATCACAAGGGAGCAGATTGTGTAACTAAAAAGTAAAAAAATATCAAGGCATTACTTTCGAGAAACATGAAAATAAAGAGTTACTTTTAAAGAACTGTAACTACAATTACTAAGGAAGATCAAGGAAGAAAGTGCAAAGGCAGGGCTACTGCTGAACATAAAGAAAACAAAAAGAATTACCACAGAGAAGCTACACAAATTTGAATTAGACAATGAAGAAACAGAAATAGTAAAAGAATTCTCATATCTGAGATCTAACACTGATAGAAATGGAGACTGCAGCCAGGAAATCAGAAGAATATTAAGAATGGGAAGGGCAGCTGTGAAAGAACTAGAGAAGATCCTAAAACAAACGATATACAACTGAGCTCAAAAGTTAGAATTGTACAAGCCATTGTATTCTCTAGTACCATGTACAGATGAGAGAGCTGGACAGTTAAGAATGAGGATAGGAGGAAAATAAACTCATTTGATATGTGGTGCTGGAGAAGAGTGCTAAGGATTCCATGGACAGCCAAAAAAACAAACAAAAAACAAAACAAAACAAAACAAAACAACAACAACAAAAACAAATGTGTCCTGGAGCAGATCAAGTCAAAAATCTCCCAAGAAGCCATGATGACAAAATTCAGCCTGTCATACTTTGGACACATCACAGGAACTCATGAATCATTGGAAAAAACAATAATGCTAGGAAAGATGGAGGGAAGTAGAAAAAGAGGAAGGCTGCATGCGAGATGGATGGATTCTATTAAAGAAATCACAAGTATGAGTTTGCAGGAGATGGAGAACAGTGGAGGACAGGAGGTCTTGGAGATTTCTCATCAGCAAAGTCACCATGGATCAAAATTGACTTGAGGGCAGTTAACAACAACAACAAACTATAATGGGGACTGGGGTGGACTGTAGCCCTGCTTTCCCACCTTTCTCTGTTCTTTCTTCGATGCTCCTAAACAGATCATGAATTAGTCATATCAAAAATAAGAGTAAAACTCAGTAAGAAAACAAAACCAATCATCTTACCAAAATGTGCTCTAAACAATATCTCAAGGGAATTTATTGACAATATAAGGAACAGATTTGCGCTGCTTAGCATAATAGATCGAGAACCTGAAGAATTATGTTCTGAAGCCAGGTACATGATAAAAGAAAAATGCAGAGACACTTTCAAGAGCAAAAAAGAAAGAGAAGAAGCCATGGATGACAGATAAAATGCTACAAGCAATAAGGGAAAGAAGGGAAGCAAAACAAAAAAGGGATAGGAACAAAATTAAGAACCATGAATACAACAGTATAATAAAAAAGATAAGGAAAACTACTATAACGACCAGTGCAGAGAAATAGAAGACAACAACAAAAAGGGAAGAACAAGCAACCTATTCCACAAGATCCAGGAAATCAAAGGGAAGTTCAAAGCAAGGACCGGGACACTCTATGACAACAACAACAATAACAACATAATTCAAGACCAGGAAGGAATAAAAAGACGTTGGATACAATACACAGAATAGTTATATAAAAGAGATGACACAATGAAG
Source organism: Urosaurus nigricauda (assembly GCA_034509955.1). Classification (NCBI taxonomy): domain Eukaryota; kingdom Metazoa; phylum Chordata; class Lepidosauria; order Squamata; family Phrynosomatidae; genus Urosaurus; species Urosaurus nigricauda. The sequence goes on along the minus strand of JAOEGL010000004.1, from coordinate 120,472,450 downwards.
GACACATGGGACGAAGAGCCATATGAAGATGAATCACAAATTCTAAAAAGTGAAGTGGAAGGTGCAATAAGAGAAATGGCAAAAAACAAATAATCAGGAACAGGCAATATTCCAATTGAACTGCTGCAATCCACATTGACAGAGTCAACTCTAGTGCTAACCAACATATGTCCATATGTCAACAGATATGGAAAACAAAATAATGGCCAACAGATTGGAAATGATCAATATGCAGTACCTCCCCATCCTAAAAAAAAAAAAGGAAACACAAAGGACTGCAGCAACTATAGGACCATAGCACTAATCTCCCATGCAAGCAAAATTATGCTCAAAATTCTGCAATATAGACTCCAACCATACACTGAGAGAGAAATCCCAGAGGTCCAAGCAGGTTTCAGGAAAAGGAAGAGACACTAGGGACCACATTGTAAACATATGATAGCTAATGGAGTGCACCAGGGAATTCCAAAAGAAAATCAGCATGTTCTTTATAGACTATAGCAAAGCTTTTGACTGCATAGATCATGAAAGGCTATGGAATGCCCTTAAAGACATGGGAGTGTCAACACATGTGATAGTCTTGATGAGGAATCTGTACTCAGGACAAGAAGCTACTGTCAGAACAGAACACGAAAAAACAGATTAGTTCCCAATTGGCGAAGGGGTCAGACAAGGCTGCATCTTACCACCCTAGCTGTTCAATTTATATGCAGAACATATTGTAAGAAAAGCAGGCTTGGACAAAGAAGAAGGAGGAGTTAAAATAGGAGGAAGGAATATCAACAATCTATGATATGCAGATGACACCATAATACTAGCAGAAAACCTCCCAGACCTGGAACAACTACTAAGAACGATCAAGGAAGAAAATGCAAAGGCAGGCCTAAGCACCTGCTCCTTCAGAAGGAGTGCTAAGCCACCCAGGACAAGCTGTTTATCTAATTCCCAGACCCAAAGCAGTAGTGACATTGTATTCATTCTGGTTTTTTAGCCTGAACTTTATCCAAGGTCCTATTGGAAGTAGCATTCAGCACTTAGGACAATTTCTTTAAAGCCTGGGTTAAAGCCTGGAGTAGATTCACTATCCCTCTGACTTTGAAGCCACCAGCTGCGACTGCTTGAGACTATTAATGGTGTGAGTACAGAGAAACTGCCAACCAATCAGTTGTTAATCCATTACCAAGAAAATATATTTATGCAACATGTCCAAACATTACTGAAACTTCTGATTGACCTCTAAGACTGTAATCCTTTGTCCACTTCCTAGGTAGTAAGTATCACAAAACTCAGTGGGACTTGGATTCTGAACAAATAGGCATAGGAACTAGCTACATATGGTTGGTGTGGTGTTCATGGGGAGATACCTTCTGCTAAACATCAGAGTGCCAAGGCTTCCTTCTTACATTAATGTGTTTGCTGTACTTATAAGAAAAGCAAGCCTTATTTTTCTTCTTTGTTGACACTATATTATCCTTCATGCACAAGGACAGGTATTCTTGTCCTAATTTATTTACTTTTAGCCTAGGGCACCATGTCCTAAGCATAATTATCACCTTTATCCTTTATTTCTAGATAAGTAAAACATATAAGGGCCACAGATAATGTCACCCACATGCCTATGAATGTCTTGAAAGCTTAATGGTATTTTTACAAGCATTTCATTATAATGGCAAACCCTCTCTGAACAAATCTCACCAAGAAACCTCTATGATAGGGTTGCCTTAGGGTCGTCATAAGTTGGAAACGACTTCAAGGCAACAACAGTAACAACAACAACAATCTGCAGGATAGACAGCAAAGTAGTTAAAATTGAGACTGGCTTAACTATACTTCTGCAGTGGTTGAATAATAAGGGGAATTGTAGGAATTATAAAGGAATTCCTTAAGTCCCTCCCAATTCTTGATTTCTTCTGTATTTTAAACTTGATAGGTCCTAGCATTCTAAAAAAACAGTAGGTACATTGGCCTCACATTACTTGAGACTTATTCAAAATCTCTTTTTAATTCCATCTAGATATTATTCTCTTTCAATCTGAAAGTAGATCATACAACACTGTTGTTAGCAGCGAGATCCCTGATTTGTACTTCTCCCTTTTCCGAGTGACACAAAGAGTGAGTTGAGATTTATAACATTGCTACCGACAATGTGTGTATTTAGTATAGACAATTACCATAATAGGGAATGTCTTTCTAAATCTCAGAGAGGCAGACATTGTTAAGGAGAGGGACAAAGCATTTGTTTGGTACAGGTTGTGTGGAATCCTGTTGGTGTCATAGGAGATTATTGCATTACCTTCGCTACTGGGATAGGCCCAGGATGTAACTTTCTTAGAACCATAGAATCATAGAGTCGGAAGAGACCACAAGGGCCATCCAGTCCAACTTCCTGCCATGTAGGAACTCTCAATCAAAGCATCCCTGACAAATGGCCACAAAAGCCTCTGTTTAAAGACCTCCAAAGAAAGAGACTCTACCACATTCCAAGAGACTGTTGAACAGCTCTTACTGTTAGGAAGTTTCTCCTAATGTTGAGGTGGAATCTCATTTCCTGGAGCTTGCATCCATTGTTCCGTGTTCTAGTCTCTGGAGCAGCAGAAAGCAAGCTTGCTCCATCCTCAATGTGACACCCCTTCAAATACTAAAACAGGGCTATTATATCACCTTTTAACCATCTGTTTTCCAGGCTAAACATTCCCAGCTCCCTAAGTCTTTCCTCATAAGGCATGGTTTCTAGGCCCTTCACCATTTTGATGGCCCTCAATCCTTTTTGAATTGTGGTGCCCAGAACTGGACACAGTATTCCAGGTGGGGACTGACCAAGGCAGAATAGACTGGTGCTATTACTTCCCTTGATCTAGGCACTATACATCTATTGATGCAGCCTAAAATAGCATCACACTGTTGACCCACTTGTGGTCAACTTGTGGTCTACTAGGATTCCTAGAGCCCTTTCACACATAATCTCCTTAAGGCAGGTGTCCCCCATCCTGTATCTATGCATTTCATTTTTTCTACCTAAGTGCAGTATCTTACCTTTCTTCCTGTTGAAGTTCATTTTGTTAGTTTTGGGCCAACTTTCTAATCTATTAAGGCAGATTTTATGACATTCACCCATCGCTGGGCAGTATGAAGCACATATGCAACCCAGGCTTCTCTGGGCGTCTCCCATATCTTTTCAAGAATGGGAAAATCCCATTCTTGAAAAGCTGCAAGAGAAGCCTGGGTTGCATATGGGCTGCATACTGCCTGGCAATGGGTGAATGTGAGAAGATCCACCTTAAGAAAGGACCTTATCAGATGAGAGGAATTTCTCTTTATTGCGAATGGAGCCAATTGGAGCCAATTCGAATTCATGTGAATTCGCTAGTTTAGCAGATTTATGTGAATTCCAACTGTGTTCAGAATGTGTTCAGAATGACTTCCCATTACCCAAAAATGACTCCCCCATTGCCCAAAATTGCGTGAGATGCTTTAATTCGCAATAACGTAAAACCCATGATTGTGTTCGGAATGACTTCACTTTTGCCCGAAATTGCATGAGATACTGTAATTCGCAATAACGTGAAACCCCATGGTTGTGTTCGGATTGCCATTAGATTATACTTCCAATTTCTGATGTCTGATAAGGTCCAAAGTTACATCCCGGGTCTAATCTGGCAGCAAAGCTAATGCAATAATCTCCATAGGCATGTGTTTCCTTGCACATGTAGTAATGATAATCATTCGCACACACAATTGGCTGATCACACTAATTGCATGGAAATGAGGATATTCCTTCCAGTAGGGACACCATATGAAGCTGTATTGCTAGAACTAACTCCAGCAGTGAGTTGCAATGTTTCACCTCATTAACATTGTCAGCTTCCATCGGCTGAGTTTTATTGCAGCCTGTGTTCTGCAAACCACAAAGATGGCTTCTCTTTGACTTCTTGACTACAAAACATGTAATACAAATGTGGCTTTCCTATCAAACACTGTGCATCTTTTTTTTCTTAGTTTGCTGTTGCCTTTAAGATGCAGAAATATATGGAGTGCAACAGTCACGCCCAATATATATCTCTCTTATTCATGACATGGCATGAGATGTAATGACTGATTTGAGGGTTTATGTTTTTGCCTCACAGCACATTAAGAAAAGAATCTATGGTGCGGTACAGACCACCTAAAAGGGGCGGCCTCTACTCGCCCAGAGAAGCGGTGAGATAGGGCCAGGGCTGACTCACCAGCAGCCCCAGAGGCCCCATCCCAGTGCTTCCCGAAGGCTGTGGGGAAGCAGTGAACCGCCACTTCCCTGTGGCCTGAAAGTGGGGTGCAGCAGGTGCCCGTGGCCCCTTTCTTCTCTGAGTCCTTGGTGCGGCTGTCTAAAGGCTGCGCCAAGGACCCAGAACAAAAAAGGAGGTCCGTTTTGGAGCTCCTTTTGGTGCTGTGGAAAGGACACGCTTGGTGCTCTACTGCGGCACCATTATGTCAGGTGCACACAGCGTTGTGTAAATACTGCATGAGCCATGATGTTCTTATGGTGCGTCTGTATGGATGCCGCCATTTTAAAATGGCAGTGCCCATACCCTTTAGGGTTAGGGAGGGTGCAAACGCTGCGCCCTCCCTAACACTAAAGGCGCATCAAATAACCCTAATGGCACCTTATTTTGCCTGTCTGTATTGGGCTTATCTATCTATCTATCTATCTATTCATAGTTAACTATCAGGTTCAAAAAGTCAAATTGTGGGAAGCTCTAAGATGCAGGAGGTAAACTGGAAGATTATCTTCCTTCCGATACACGTACACATGATCATGTACTGATACACGTATACATGATTACAAAGCAGAAATGAGAGGCATGTGGCAGTCTAAAACTGTAATCTTATACATGCACTAGTAATCCCTTAAATGTACTCCTATGTACTTAGAAAATAAGCCCCATTGAGGCCAGTGGGATTTAATTATGGTTAAGTGTAATCATGATTATAATTAATCCACAGCTTGGGAAAAATATACATTTTTCAGACTATAACTCAAAGAATTCTCCCATGGGAATGCTGGATGGGAGACTGTAAGAGTTGTAATCTCAAAAAATTAGGTCTTCCAAGCTCTGCATGAATTGCAATTAGGCTCTGGATTAATTATAATAATGTAAATTCAAAGTGGAGCTGCAAGAGTGAAAATTGGAGTTGGCTCCTGTATATTTAATGGTTGTGTAGAATTGAGAATTTCAGAAAGTGTTACTTGTTGGCTGGTTACCTGAATAACAACACCTGCTGAAATTCCCTCTTCTACACAGCCATTTAAAGGTACAGGATCTTTTCCACTTTTTACTCTGGCAACTCTAAATGCAAGTGAGGATGGTGTAGCCATTGGTCTAGGACTGAGGAGATGAACATTTAAATCTTTAAGGGGCTATGAAGCTCATGGGGTTACTATGGGAAAGTCATTACATTTCAGCATAACCTCTTGCGGCTGAGCAGCTAAAAATAGGGAGAGGGATTGCCATGCTGCCTTGAACTCCTAGGGAGGAAAGGTGAGATATAAATGTAATTTATTAATTAATTAATCAGGCTTGTTGATAAATAAATAAGGCTTGGTTATTAGGTTGGCCGAGAGCCAATGTGTTGTAGTGGTTTTAGTACTGGACTACAATTCTGGAGCCGAGGGTTCAAATCCCCTCCAGCCAAGGAAACCCACTGGATAACCTTGGACAAGTCACACTCTCTCAGCCTGAGAGGAAGGCAAAAGCAAACCATTTCTGAACAAATCTTCTCAAGCAAATCGTGTGATAACTTCCCTTTAGGGTTGCCATATGTTGGAAACAACTTGAAGCCTGAGAGAACGTGGCTTGCCTAAATTCACCTGGTAGGTTTCCATGCTGAGTGGGAATTTGAATCCTGGTGTGCTAAGTTGTACTTCAACAGTCAGACCACTACACCATGTTGGATTTAACAGCAATTTAATAGTAATCTTTAAAAAGTAGGTTTAATGTAGCAGATAAGAGCTTATTCTTGTTTTTTAAGAAATGCATAGTATAATATTGTTTGACCTTCAGTATTTCATTCCTTCCCATTTCAGCTCTAGGCAACCAGCATCTCTGGTCCTGTTATTTCAGTTCAGGACAGGCTTTTGCTCAAGTATCTTGGGTTCACAGTGTGGCAAAGGGTAGAGGGGAACAGCCCCTAGAGACAAATCTGGACCAGAAATTACACACAGAATCCATGCTGATTAAATCATGTTGGATTTGAAAAGAAATTATGAAGTTTTCTGTAATTTCCTAACCATTTATATCTCCACATCACAGTTTACCGCACGGGGAAAATTGGAAATTTAAAAGGTGTAGATCCTGTGTTTATTGTGCAAATTAAGCATAATTGTGTGACTGGTTTTTGCACAAGGTCATGTGCAATCCGCTATTAATCTGATAAGAAAGAGACAAGATCCAGCATTTAGGCATTCACGGGAAAATATCATGAATTCATTTTCACTTCATTCACAAATTCGCTTTATTTGTGCAATTACTATAGTGTGAAAGCTAACTGCAGTTTATTCACAGAATGATCATTGATTTTGAGCTTACTGCTGGATTTCCAATGGTTTATCTGGGTGAGTTTACCTCCGGTTCTGCTTTGTGGGCAGACATGGTTGGCTGGTGAGAGGGTCGCAGCATTTCATGCTCTGGATTATTTCTTTTTGGTATTGTTATGTTCCTTGATGCCTGTGGCAAGAGATGCAGGTATGGGTTGGAGGTCAATGAAATAAATAGATAGGATGATGAGGATGAGTACAGTGAGCCCAATCCCACTGTGGATCCCGGTGATGCAAATACTACTCGTGCACATGTGTGAAAGTTGCTATTTCCAAACCATTAGCAGGATATTCACACATCTGTGTGAAAACCAAATGTGCATTCTACCCTCTTTTACCGCATTGATAATGCACCCTTATGACGTTATTTTCAGCTGTGTGTGAAAACCACTTGCCCATTTGTGCGATGCAGACACTTTAATACTTTAACGGGAAGGTGGCACATATGGTCCCCGAGTGATAAAATCCATTCAGACAAATCGTATGTGTCCCATATATGTGCCCCAGTTCTTTCACTCTAAAAATATTTTATCTGCATTATAAAAGAGCCCTACCAAATACCTGTATTACATTTATTTATTTTTTTAACATATTTATATTCCGCCCTGTGGCTAGAGATGTCAGGGTGACATGCAATAAAAATCAATCTGGCAAATTTACAATAGTATAAATTGGATTATTTTCCATTAAAATAAGCATGTGCCAGCAGCAAGACTGACTTAAAACTTCCCTTTGGAATCAAGGATATAAGAATCAAGATGTTTTTAGCTTCAAAATATTTCTTCTTTTTAGTGGCGGTTCTTTTGCGATTGTGTAGTAAACAAATCAAAAGAAAAAGATGAAAAAGAAACCCTTGAGGATCTTGATGAATGCTTTGTGTGGTATGAGAGTACAGAAAATGCTCTCAGCAATACACTCTAAGATTTCCTAAATGGGAGATTGGCATTAGGAAAATTAACACATTTTCCATTTTCTATGAGTGTTTTGTTTTCAGTCTTCTAAAGTAAAGTAAGTTATCTTCATGTCTGATCTCCTCTTTGGTTGTTGTTGCTGGAAAGACTATCTGTCACGTTAATAGCTGAGCTGAGATTTGAACCGCAGATAACATTACGCTGCACCAGAGTCCTCTGCAGAGATGTCTGATGCAGGTGCACCTTGAGGTGGAGGGGAATTAGTTGGGTTCACATCGGAATATGAATTTATCCAATTTCATCCTGCAAGACAATATGCCAACTGAAATTCATTTCTGACGCTCAGAATAAGACTTTTCTAAATTTCACAGCTATTTACTTCAATTTTTAAATATATATATATATATATATATACACACACACACAAATGTGTATATTAAGGAACAGATGCATATTATGGTTACTATATTTTCAAAGTAACAATAAGACTTGCTGGGGGAATTAGGGTAGTCTGATATAAGACCCCCTTCAAATGGAGGGCCTCTCATGAAGAGTTTCGGATTCCTGCAGTATCTCAAATCTCATGGCCCCCCTGGAAATCCGACAATGATATCATGAGAGGAGGAATTATACTATGATCGGGTTGAGTGCACTGCTTGGGCTGAAGTGGAAGAAATGGGTACTAGCCGTGCTTGCAATAGATCCTTCAGCATTTCATGTGAGGGCAGCTTGTTCCACCGATACCTAAAAATACAGGATTTGGTTTGTGCAACTTAGTGCTGATATGGGACAAGCTTTCTGGACTGCAAATAATATCCCTTACAAAATAGAACCCCTGGCAACTCTAGTGGCCCTCTTTATCCATTGATTCCACCATCCATGGCTTGAAAATATTATATATATAAATTCCAAAAAGCAAACCTTGATTTTGCATTTTATAGATTTTACTCTGCCATGGGGTATAATGGGATTTGATTATCCATTTGTTTTGGTATCCATGGGGTGTCTTGGAATCAAACCCCAGTGGATACCATGGGCCCACTGTATATAACATTGATCAAAATGTACTTTGCTAATATATTAGTAAAAGATTTTGGTTTCTGATTTCTTCAGTTGTTCTAAATAAAAGTGAACTGTATCCAGGATAGCAATGTAGAGCATTCCACTGTGAACATTATTCAGTGGATACAATGGAGTGAACATTTTTATGCCACTGGTTGCATTTTTATTTATTTATTTTTGGTCATGGTGCAATGGTTGCATTCTCTTCTTGGCTGTGCAAGTGGAATTCCAGTGACATACCTGTTGCCCAAGCACTTGTGCTTTTAAGTTACTGTGCAGCTGCATTTCCTAGTGTAAATGGGAAATTAATGCTATGTTACCTTCCTTTTGGAGTGTTACCATCCTATCGGAGTGTGTATTGGCATGGGTCTGGATGTGTAGTCAGTTGTGCAACAGTGTGATCCTGTATAAGACCTGCATAGTGTGTGCATCATGTAACTCCACTGGTGGGAATTTATGCCATTCTGTCTCTGTTAGATCCTGGCGTCTGGAAACTGGAGTCCTGAAATGTAATCTTTCCCAGCTCTCTGGATATCTTCAAAAAGAGGCTGGACAGCAGGATGGCCAGATACCATAACTGTAAAGAAGGACAAGGCACCACAAAATGTAGGACATTTGAGAAAAAATGTTGGGAATTACCAAATAAAAAGCTATAAACATTCATGTAAATATAAATCCATGTTTCTTAGTCCTGCTCAAAATGGAGGACATTTTGAAAATCCTCCTGGACAGAAGGCTGAAATGTAGGACTTGTCTTGGAAAAGGAGGATGTCTGGTTACCCTGCTGGACAGCTACTTGCTGGGAACTCTAGCTGGATTTTCTGAACGGAGCAGGGGGGTTGATGGCCTATGGGTCTCCTTCCAACTCTGCCTTGGAGACAACAATAGACAGACAAACTCGCTTATACCTTTTGATTCTTGACCACAGTATAAGCTGAATGGTTTCAAAGTAGCCACTTTGGACCTTATCAGACGGGAGGAATTTCTCTTTATTGCGAATGGAGCCAATTGGAGTCAATTCGAATTCACGTGAATTCGTTAGTTTAGCGAATTTACGTGAATTCCAATTGCATTTGGAATGTGTTCAGAATGACTTCCCATTACCTGAAAATGACTGCCCATTGCCCGAAATTGCGTGAGATGTTAATTCTCAATAACGTAAAACCCATGATTGCGTTTGGAATTATTTCCCTTTTGCTCGAAATTGCGTGAGTTACTTTAATTCACAATAATGTGAAACCTCATGAGTGCATATGGATTGCCATTAGATTATACTTCCAATTTCCAACGTCTGATAAGTTCCATAGAAAGGAGTGCCCGAAGAACTACTTCCCCCCCCATTGCTGCCCCTGTTGGCACTGAGTAAACACATTTCCTGCCAACAGAAGGAGAGTGGAAAACAAGGAGATGGTGGCCAAGTCTCTGTTGTTCACTTGGGATTGTTGGAACACTTATTTCCATAAGAATGTGCTGCCTTTTGCATGTGGGATATTTAGTAGTTACCTCTAGTATTAATAAAAGTAAGAGCTCTGTGTCCTTTTTAAAAAGGAAAGATCCAAGCAGAATGCCTGCCAAGACTAATTCAGATTCAATGATCTCTCTAAATTATGCAAATTTGCTTTTTTGCATAATATATCCAACCATCTATTCTGCTCCCAGTAGGCATGGTAATGGGCATAAGCTTATTCTTTATTTGGGAAAGCTGATGCATCTAAAATAGGGCAAGAGTGGTGAAGGGGTTGAACCATGTGGTTTATTTACAAAGGGCAAAGGTAATGCAGAGTTGACATGACCTTACATCCTGGGGGAAAAGGGGTTATCAAAAGACTATTTTGCAATATCTTGCAAAAGTCGAATATGCAGATAGCCATCAATATGTTACCATAGATAACTGAGTATATCTGAATGAACCCTGACATTAAAGTTTTGTTACCCTTGTTGGCTCAAACATATCCAGTGATGAAAGCAGAAATTGTATTCGCGTGACATCTTACTCCTGTCTTTCCTATGGGAGCTGTTTTTCATCAACAAAGAGCAAATAGCTTCTATTAACTGGCTGTTATTTGGGTGTATTGTCAATAGAAATGCCAGCAATAATATCCTAAATCAGGGCTGAGGAATGTTTTGAACTGCAGTTCCCATAATCTCATACTGTAGTTATGCTGCCTGGGTTTCTAGGTGTAGAAGTCAACAAACCTCCAATTCACCTCCTACCTAAAAATGCCATCATTAGAAAAATTCTAACTTCAGGATGACTACAAGCTCAGAGTGACCAGATGCCATAACCACAAAGGAGGACAAGGTGCCACAAAATATAGGACATTCAAGAAAAATATAAGGGCAAGCTAAAAACACTCATACAAATATAAATTCATGCTTCGTAGTATGCTCAAAGTGGAGGACATTTTGAAATTCCTCATGGATAGCATGCTGAAATGTAGGACTTGTTCTGGAAAAGTAGGATGTCTAGTCACCCTGTGCATGTTACTCATAAATCAGTGCAAAAGCTGAGATTCTAATGAAGCTGCCTTCTGTGCTTAGTACTACGTTTTATGGAGTTTATCACATGGGAGGAAAAGTGCCCAAATCCCATGGATAAACGGGGTTTAAAGCTTGGGAATATCCAACAAAAGCGGGATTGTTTTCAGAGGACATTGGGACTAATTGAGGATTTTCCCAAAAGTAAAAAGCGACGTGATTTTGCCCACTTTCTGCACTTGTTAATGTTGCGTTAATACTCAGCCTGATATTGTTTGAAAACATCCCGCTTTTACGGGATGTTTCCGCATTTAAACTCTGTTTATCCACAGGATTTGGGCGCTTCCCTCCTGTGTGATAAACTCCTATGTTTTTGTGCATCTGTGGGTGTGCTGATGTGGGCATGTGGTTGTTTCTGCCCATTGACTGACAAGGGTTTGAGCTGCCACATTTTTTCCCATTTAAAGGGGAGAACAGATGGAACCAAATCCCTGTGGATGGGAAGGGCCAACTGTACATGTAGCCCTTATTACAATTTGTCTTGTAATTTTTCTTGAACCTTTTTTGTGAGGGTGCATTTTTCTGTCTCGGCAAATAGACAATCTCTGCCCTTGCAATGTTTCTGAGTTGAATCATTGTACTCAGGAGCAGCAGTTCACATCTTTAAGAGGTTGGTTAGACCAAACAAGACTCTTTCCAATTGAAAAACAGAACTGGAAATGGACATCCAGTCATTTAGGGTTTAATTTATTTTCCATATTTTGAGGGTTTTGTTGCTATTGTTGCTGTCTTTGAACCCTGATACAGCCCACAGCAGGTGCTAGTGATAAAAATTTGGCCCCCAGCTTGACTAAACAGGCCAAAATAAAGCTGCTCCGGGTCACTTTGAAGTATGCTGTTCAAATGATGCATTCATCCTAAGAAGCCATAAGCCGCACCAAAGCCACACTCCAGTCCTAAGGACTGGAGCACAGCTTTGGTGCAGCTTCTGGCTTCTTAGGAGGCATGCATCATTTAAACAGCATACCTCCAAAGTGACCTGAAGCAGCTTTATTTTGGCCTGTCTGTACGGGCCCTATGACTCCTTTAGGGCCTTCAGTTTACCTGTCACCTTATAGCAATAGCAAGGACATTTCTATACTGCTTATCAGTGCATTTAAGCACTCCCTAAGTGGTTTACAATGTGTAAGCCAATTGCCCCCAACAAGCTGGGTACTCATTTTAGTTACCTCTGGAAGGATGCAAGGCTGAGTTGACCCTAGAACCCTGCCTGGGATTGAACTCACAATCTTGTGGCTGTGAAAGGCTGCAGTACCAGCATTTAACCACTGCGTCGCCAGGGCTCCTTCTTATAGTGACCCGGGTTTTATAAGGTTTTCTTAGGCAAATAATACCCAGGGGTGGTTTGGCCAGTCCCTTTCCTCTGAAACATAACCTAAAGAACCTGGTATTATAAGAAGCCTCTAAATACAAAAAGGGACAAAAATATCTTAAAGTCACAAGACCCTGTTTGATCTTGGAAACTAAGCAGGGACCTCCCTGGAAAGTACTTGGGTGGGAGACTGCCAATGAATACCAGGTGCAGTAGGCTATATTTCAGAGGAAGGAACTCACTAAACCATGTTTGGTGATTTGAAGGTACACGCACACTCTAAATTAAAAATCAAAATAAATTTCAATTTTTACATAACTCACATATTTCTGTGGAATATTATCTTGGGCCTCTCCAGTGTAGAGTCTCAGCATGTCTTAAGCCAGCCCTGTCTGACCAGCTGTAGGAAACCTAATTCTGGACTCAGGGTGGAGAACTTTACCATATGCATACATGTTTGTATACAAAGGTTTTAGATGTTTCTGGGTCACCTCATTAGTATTTCAGGGACCTGATCTCATCCTTCAAGTAGACTAAAAACAACAACATGGGAGGGGGAGGCAGGGTGTATTTTTCCAATTTTTCTAGCTTTGAAGAGCCCATCCAGTTCAGTACCTTGGAGGTTACATCAGATGTTGGCTGGCACTGTCTGCTCCTCTGAGAAGACACCGACAAAGCATGGAAAGCAACAAATGGAAACCTAAAAAGAATTGCTTCCACCTTATTTGTGAGCTGCTTGGAATGCTTTGCATGCGGGAGAAGATGTTTAAAAAGCCGCAATTAAGTCAGATGGACTCAGTTGGACCTTGCAGTGAGCCGAACAAAAACCTAATTACCACAAGCTTGTTTTTGCTCCCAGGGGAGAAATATTACAGGCTCCAGGAGTTGCTATGGGAGCAGAAGCAGTTATGTTTTAAGTGCCACAGTGAGTGTAAGGCTATTCTGGCACTCCCTTTCTCCAAGTAAATTGTGCTTTGTATTTTTCCATTTGCTGTGTGGGGAAGGAAAAAGGTGTTTAGATCTGCTTTAGCCAGCCATGTTAACTGCTGTTCGCAAATTACTTCTTATCATGGGAGCCCAGAGAATAATTACAATCTAAATCTAAATCTAGATAATTTTAAACAGGCCATAAATTCTTTGCATTTCAAATGTCTGTAGGTTTCTGGGTCAAGTGAGGGTTGGATATACATTTTCACAGCACTCCTATCTGAGTGTACAATTTGCATTCCGTTTAGTTCATGTTGAAAAGCTTATACTGTATGTTACTTAACCCTCTATGGCTTCTCAGTGACCACTCATCCCCAGCAACTCATGGTGGGGATGGGGCTCAGAAACTCATACAGGGGGAAAAAGCCAGGAGTAAAAGGCATACTCCTGACAAAGTTGCTCAATTGCGTTGAAGATTTTCAGACACATTGCACTGAAATGTGGGAAGTCCCATGAATGGTTTGTTGCTGAAGCATTCCTGGTTCTTCCTGGGAGAGGTCCTTGATCAGCTCGACGTCATCTGAAAATCTTCAGCACAATCGCATGACTTTGCCAGGCATATGTATTTTACTCCTGGCTTTTTTCCCCATCTGAAAATCTCCATTGAGACCTGAGGGCAATAATCTTGTTCTACAGGTATCCAGGAGCACAAACATGCTCTCCGCAAGGCCCACTTTAACCATGCTGGGTTCCTATTTTTTAGTATCTGATTGCAGGAAACTCTTTTCTCTTCTCTTTTGTATTTGTTCTGCCCTTAGAAGCCATAAGGTTGGGTTTGGGATAGCTTGAAAACAGAAGAATACAAATGTAGGGTCCTTTCACACTATACAGTAATAGCACTATGATTCCACTTTCAAACACCCCAGTTGTCAGGCAAAGACAGTCCTGATTAATTCTCGGTCATCCTACTTTTTTCAGTTACCTTTAAAATGTCCCAGTTTCATTCTCCTCCTCAGTTTTGATTTGTGAAATGTTGGACAATATGCACTTTAGTTGCCCTTGTTTCATCCCAAGGGATCCTAGGATTTGCAGGTTGTTGTTGTTGTTGCTGCTGTTGTGTGCTTTCAAGTCATTTCTGAGTTATGGCAACCAAATCATGGGGTTTTCTTGGCAAGATTTGTTCAGAGGAGGTTTGCCACTGCCTTCCCTGGAGGCTTAGGGCATGTGACTTGTCCAAGGTCACCCAGCTGGTTTCATGACCAAGCTGGGTATCGAACCCTGGTCTCCAGAGTTTCAGTCCAGCACTCAGACCACTACATTGCACTGGCTCTCGATTTACAGTTTAGGGAAAGGCATTTCAAATCCTCACCCAGAGAGCTCCTCTACTTCTTTTCCATACTACAAATCCCAGGATACCATAGGATACAAGCATGGCAGTTCAAGTGGTATCATATATAATCACACTATAATTATGTACTATGAAAGGGCCATTCCTGTAGGGTCACAAAGAGACAATGTTGAAACTTGAGGAAAAATTACCGGCTCATAACTGGCAAGAGAGACAAATGAGCTGAACAGATGTGTTGAATACAGAATAACTGTGTGGGAGTAGAGAGCTGATAGATGGGAAGGCAGCAAGGGATTCCAGTATTCTCAGTGAGAGAGGATCAGAGAATGCAGACAAATTCTTCAGCAGCAGGAAGAGAGAGAAAATACATCTATCATCTCTGTCTTGCTCTCACTCTCCTTCCTTTTTCTCAAAATGGGACTCAAGGTGGCTGAAGAGCTGTTGAAAAAAGAAGAGCAGTTACAGAAATGTGCAAGGAAGAAAGAAACCAAGGAGTCAAAATGACATAAAGCTTTATGTGTCCCTCTAGGACAAAAAAGATTGCAGCATCTACATACCAGCTGGGGTTGATGGGGGTTGCAATTCAACTCATGTGGAGGGCACCAGGCTGGTGGAAGTTGATCTATAAAAACAACAGATGTTTGGAGGAGAACACAAGAAATTGTTTCATCCAGCATTTTGCCCAACAAGACCCATCCACCTTCTGATTTGTATCTTGAATTCCTATTTAGACATGGTGCCTGAGAACTGGTCATAGAATTCTACCTTCTATGCATTGACCTAATTCATGGCTTTGGGCAGGAAGGCTGGCAGCTCCCTCTTCACTATCTAGGATTACATATGTTAGTGGGACATGGGGATTCAGAAGGAAATGTCAGTGGGTCAATTGAGAAACTCGCCTATCTCCTGCTGCTAGTGACGTGGCACAGTGGTACCAATTACAGGAAACCTCACCTCCAGGTGCGTGTAAACATTATACTGAAGATGAGGTCTCAACACTGAGATACCACTGCATCTTGGAGGCAAGAATAATGCCCTTGCAGCCCCTGAGCCCTTAATATAAGAGCATGCAACAACTAGAGCTGTGCTCCATTACACCAAAATTGTATCTAGTCCAGTATTCTGTTGACACACAAGAGTCCAGGAGCTGAACTTGGATGCAACTGTGCTTTCTCCTTAATGTTCCACATCAATTGATACTTCAAAGCAGGGTGCTTCTGATACCAGTGGTAATAAATAGGCCAGTAGCCCTTGTTAGCATTATCCTCCATAAATTTGTCTGATCTCCTCTTTAAAGCTGTCTGATTTGTCTCAGACATAAAGCTGTCTTTGACATGAAGGAACGGACAGTGAGACACTGTGTTGCTAAATACATTTGAAAGTCATTTGGCGTATTCTACTGTCAGTCTTCTGTGCTGTTTCTCCTTTGAAAACCTTTGGCTAACTTCCTTAATGTGCTTTAACTCTGAATCAGTTGTTGGCAGCAGCCTCGGAATTCACATTGACAAAGGTTAAATGGTATTCTTCTGTATTTGTGCTGAAGGGGGTCTATTAATAAATAAACTGAGCTGTGACTGGACTTTAAACATGCCAGAGGAGGTCAGCAATAAAGAGGGCAATAATATGCTTTTGTCCTGCTGCCTAGTATGTTATATAGGTCACATGTCTTGGCCAGATAAGACATTGAAACTAATTGCAGTAGACAGGCATGGAAACCTTATCAGAGCCTCTTGTACTTGGAAAGAAACTTAGGAAAGGCCAATTTAGCTGGAGAGGAAGGGTGGCATATAGAACAGGTGAAAACAGCATATCTTGGTAACAAAAGCTAAAGCAGACACAAATGAGCCAACCCTAGATTCTTTTAATGACAAATATTCCCCAAATGTTCTTGGGCTGTGTCTACTGTATATCCAGGAATTATTTTATATCTCCTCATCCCCTTTTGATGTCCAAAAACATTTGCTGTAACTGTCAGAATTTGACATTCTCATGGTAACCAATACTCATGCCCAGTGTGAGCTCTTGACAATACCAGCCAGGCAGCAATCAATGGTTGACTCTGGCAACAGAATTCATGAATTAATTTCAGAACTAAAAATTCAAAGTCTGATCACAGATTTTGATGAAGCGTTTAAAATTTTGAAGTTTGACATTTTCATATGAAACTCTGCATTGCAAAATAGGAACATTCAGAAGTTAAGAGAGGTTTTTTTTTTTGGCTAGAGTATTGTTTTAACTCTAACAACAACAACAATGTCTTTTATTTTCAGTTTGAAAATTAATATTGAAATAATAACAGGATATAATTGACCTTATTATATGCTGTCACGTCAATTTCTTGTTATGGGAACCTTATGAATGAGACTTCCAAGAGCCTAGATTATTCACTGTCCTGCTCAAGTATTGCAAATTCA
Source organism: Urosaurus nigricauda (assembly GCA_034509955.1). Taxonomy (NCBI): domain Eukaryota; kingdom Metazoa; phylum Chordata; class Lepidosauria; order Squamata; family Phrynosomatidae; genus Urosaurus; species Urosaurus nigricauda. The sequence continues at coordinate 120,455,367 of JAOEGL010000004.1, read as the reverse complement.
GGTCTTTTGATTTCTTGATTAGAGTCAATTCACAAGCCTCTCTCTTTTCCTACTGCCTTCTACCTAATTAGGCATTATAATATTTTCCAATGAGTCACATCTCATGATATATCCAAAATAGAACAGTCTCTATTTAGTAATTTATTAGCTTTTAGTTACAGTTCAGGCTTGATTAGCTCTAAGACCCATTCATTTATCCTTTTAGTGAACTCCTCTCCAGTACAACATTATAATACAATACCATGATCCTATTTATATATTTATGTATGTATCATGCATGCATGCATACTGTAATCATGTATTTCTACTATACCATACATACATGCTTTCACTCATTTGCTCTGCTGGGTTGCAATAGATGTACTATGAAAACAGGTCCTCCACATGACACTCCTGCACAAAATAGGTGCACAGTTTATTTTGTCATCCTTATGGATGCCTTGTGCTGGAATACCAGGAGTAATATCATGCTTATCCTCCTAGATTTCACACTGATGTTCAACCTCATTTATTATTGTACCTGTCTGTGCCATTTGGCTGGGTTAGGGATCAGGAGGCTTTGCATTTTGGTGGCTTCACCATTCCTAGCTCTAGAAGGTGGTGGTCCAGTCTGCCCTATGTGCACTGACGTGTGAGGGGACACAAAGAGTGCTTTCAAACACTTTGACATCTGATGATTCACAGGGTGAGATCATTCACTGATTCAGCTTGTTGTCAATTTATGTAAAATTTCTTCTGTCTCAGTTCCAACTGATTCCGGAGAGGGAGTGGAAATCCTGACCTGAAATCTGGGATCAGTGATTAACTGGATTCAGGTGGATAAAGGATGCTGAATACAAGCAAAATAGAAATATTGCCAGTTAGGAATCAGTTGACTGAGAATTAGTATAAACCTTATTTGGATGAGGTAACTTTTCCCTTACAAATCAGGTTCATCTGGTTCCTAGGGCTGTTCTCAGATCCAGAGTTGGCTGTGGCTTCTTGCCAGGTGTAACTGGTCACCAGCCAAAGCCTTTCTTAAGCTAAACTTCATCACTGTCATCCATGTTTTGGTGGTATGTAGATGAGAGACTTCTTTAATGTGTGCCATGTGGGTCTAAAGAGGGAAAGAATATTCTCAAATATTCATTTCTATATTGAAAAATCCTCAAAGAAAACCCTTCCAGGAAGAATAACAGACTAGTGAGAATTTTGTGCAACTTTCCCCTGTCAACCAAACATCTTATTGTGTTGCGGAGGGATTATTCTATGAAGAAAATTGATTTTGTGTGTGAGCAACACCTTGTGTTCTGCCCAGCAAATGGGCTAACTGTACAACCTGAGCAAAGAAATCTGTTTTGTTGTTGTTGGTTTTTTTTGTAGAAAAGAGCCCCCTCCCTTCCCACAACCCCCATGTATGTTTCTCATCAGAATAATCTCTATGCAGCACTTCAGGACATGCAAATATGGAGAAAATATTGATGAGGTATGATATTCATTTTCTCCTGGAGTGGAAAGAAAATGACTGTAATTATTTGTCCTTGCATGTGAGGATGCAGTAGTTGAGGAGTTACATACTTAGGTGGGGTTACTTTGCAGAGTATTAAAAATGACAGCTGATTTTTAAATAGGCTATAGTCCTCTGGGTCTTGGGGATCTTGTCTTCATGGGCTATCAGTTTGTTTCCAGAGCCAATGGAACAATTTTAAAGCCCGAAATGATCTGAGGACAGGAGAATCTCACATATTAAGTTGTCCAGGTGCTCAGTACTACTCATAACAGCAGAGACCCATCCTTCAGTCATCCGAGGGTCAGTGGGTAGGCATATGAGTTTCGTTTAGTTTTTGTTTTTTATTGGAGAGTGCCTTCTTAAAAAGGGATTTCTTGGGCCTATCCCTGTCTGTCCTTTGCAAAGAGTAAAACTTTGCCAGTTTGGGAGACCTTTTTTGTGTTTGTGTGCAATGGAAAAGAGTGCAAATTATTTTGTAAAGTTAGTACTCTTATTTCCCCTGTTTTTGGTTCATCTTTCCCATGTTCTCTCCTCCTCCATATTTTTTAGATAGCTTGGGGCATCTTGTAAATCAGAGGTCAGAAACCTTTGGCCCTTCTGATATTTGAGAGTACAGCCTATTACCACTGTAGTAGGTAATGGAGCTGTAGTAGATGGGGCTGATGGAAGCTGTAGGTCAAAACATATGGAAGGCCAAAGGTTCAGCAGTCCTCCTCTAAATGTAACCTAAATCCAGCAGTTTATATTCTAAATGTAGCTTATATTTATTCTAGATGTAATTTATATTTATCTCTTTGGTTAAATTGGAGATTTTTGGAGCAAAGTGCCAATTTTTTCTCCTTTTTTTACTTTAATGTTATACCTCATTCACTTCTCTATAATGCAACTCATTGCCCCACCAGATCTTCCAAAGCTGCATTTCACTTTGCAAATAAATATTAAGACCAAAATTTTGTTCCAAAACATCATGGAGTCACCAATATTTAATATATATGAAAACAGCTTTTTTCAGTCTTTAATCTTACCACTTAATCTGCTCCTCTGCAATGTCAGGTCAGCCAAGGGGAAGGCACATATCATCTATGACCTACTTCAGGATGAACAAGCTGACCTGGCTTGTTTTACTGAGACCTGGCTGGGAGATGCCAGTGCTGCAACATGGGTGCAGGCTCTCCCAGCCGGCTATATAGTCAGTGAGCAGACAAGGGAGAGTGGGCGAGGGGGTGGTGTGGCCATAGTTCACAAAACGAACTTAACCTTGATCAGGAAACCTGTCTGGAAAACAACCTTAATCGAGTACGTGTACCTAAGCCTGAAGACCAGGGATAGTTTGGGGATTCTGTTAGTATACCGGCCACCCTGTTGCCTAACAGACTCCCTGACCGAGCTGACTCAGCTGGTCTCAGAGCTGCTGTTGGAGACTCCCAGGCTACTGGTCCTGGGAGACTTCAACATCCCTCTGGAGACCAGTCCTTCTAACCTATCTGGAGCAGCTCGGGAGTTCATGGAATCCATGATGGCCATGAACCTATCCCAATTGGTCAGCGGGCCCACCCATTGCGCAGGTCACACACTTGATGGGATTTTTAGTACGGAACAGGAATATCTGTGGGCGGAGGTAACAAAAACCTCCGCACTGTCATGGACAGATCATTTCCTGATCAAGTTGGAACTAAAGGCCACTTTCCACCCCCCCCAGGGGTGGCGGACCCATTAGAATGGTCCGCCCTTGAAAGCTGATGGAACCAATTGGTTTCCAGAAAGCTCTAGAGGGTTTGTTTGTTGGCAACGCCGGCAACTCTGTTGAAGCCTTGGTACACACCTGGAACACTGATACTGCCATGGCAATCAACACAATCGCTCCTGAGCATCCTTTCCAGCCCGCTCTCAATCGCAATCCCTGGTATACAGAAGAGCTCAGGGAGATGAAGTGGGTTGGACAACGACTAGAGTACAAATGGCGGAAGTTTTGACTCTCCTCCGACAGAACTTGCCATAGGTTGCATCTTCGCACCAATCGGGAGGCTCTGCATGCAGCGCGGAGATCCTTCTGCTCTGCACACATTGTGTCTGCAGAGTCCCGCCCGGCAGAAATGTTCAGGGTGGTGGGGGAGCTGACGCTGGTTCCCCCTGCACCAAATCCCCTACTGGACCCCAGAACAGCCTGCTGTGAGGCATTTCACATCCACTTTGCAGAAAAAATCTCTCGGATAAGAGCCGACCTGGATGCCAATATTTTGTCAGGGTCCGTAAGTGGGGTGTCCAGCAACTCCGTTGATATCAGTTTATTGGATGAGTTTCAATTGGTGAGTACTGATGACGTGGACAAGCTGCTTGGTAGTTTGAGGAAAATGACTTGCCCTCTCGATCCTTGTCCATCTTGGCTGGTCGTCCAGGGAGGTGACGCATTGAGAGTATTCCTTCTGGACACAATCAATGCGTCCCTTAGAGAGGGCTCTTTACCATCTTGCCTAAAGGAGGCGGTTGTTAAACCCCTCCTGAAGAAGCCCTCTCTTGACCCCCTGGACAGGAACAACTACAGACCAGTTTCCTTGCTCCCTTTTTTGAGCAAGGTAATTGAGAGGGCTGTCGCTTTTCAACTCCAAGCTGTCTTGGATGAAACCGATTATCTAGATCCATTTCAAACCAGCTTCAGGACAGGATATGGAGTTGAGACAGTCATGGTTGCTCTGACCAACGACCTCCACTTGAGTATCGACAGGGGTAGTGTGACCCTGCTGGTGCTCTTGGATCAGCGGCCTTTGACACTATAGATCACTCCATCCTTTTAGATCGACTGAGGGAGTTAGGGATCGGAGGCACCGCTCTTCGATGGTTCCGATCCTTCCTCTCCGGAAGATCTCAAAGGGTGAGGCTCGGGGACAGTTGCTCGTCTAAAATCGAGCTTAATTGTGGTGTCCCTCAGGGCGCTATCCTGACCCCAATGCTATTCAACATTTATATGAAGCCGCTGGGTAAGATCATTCGGAGGCATGGAGCTCAGTGTCTTCAGTATGCTGATGACACTCAGATATACCTCTTCATGACCAGATCGTCGGCCCAGACCTCAGATGGTATCTCCCCTCTCAATGACTGTCTTGTGGCGGTAATGGTCTGGATGGGGGAAAACAAATTGAAGCTCAATCCAGATAAAACGGAGGTACTCACTGTCTCAGGACCGAAGCCAGGTTTGGGAATACAACTTCCAGTCCTCGATGGAGTCACACTCTCCTCGAAGGACTCTGTTTGCAGTCTGGGGGTACTCCTCGACTCGTCGCTTCACATGATGAATCAGGTGAATGCGACGGTCAGGAGTGCCTGTTATCAGCTTCGGCTGATATGCCAGATGCGCCCTTTCCTGGAAACGAGGGACCTAGAAACTGCGGTACATGCTCTGGTAACCTCTCGCCTGGACTACTGTAATGTACTCTACATGGGGCTATCCTTGTGCCTAACTCGGAAACTGCAGTTAGTCCAAAACATGGCAGCCAGGTTAATAACTGGAACATCCAGGAGAGAGCACATAACACCGGTGCTTAAAGCTCTCCACTGGCTGCCAATTAGTTTCCGGGTCTAGTACAAGGTGTTGGTTTTAACCTTTAAAGCCCTTCATGGCTTGGGTCCATCCTATCTCCGGGACTGCCTCTCCCCATATGATCCACCCCGCACGCTCCGGTCCGCTGGGAGGAATCTGTTACAGCCCTTGAAGACCAGACTGACACAAACCTCCCAGAGGGCCTTTTCAGCCATAGCCCCCAAGCTATGGAATGACCTGCCAGATGAGATGTGTCTTATTACATCTGTTGACGGCTTTAGAAAAGCCTTAAAGACACATCTCTTTCGGCAGGCCTTCTCAGATAACATTTAATTTCCCGGCTCCATACCTACTGTTGACTCTTTCTCCTAGTTCCTCTCTTCCCCCCCCCCCTTCGTAATTGTTTCACACAGCTTTGGGCAGTTACTTTTATATGTTTTATTTGCACTATGTTTTAATTTTTAGCTATTTAATTCTATTTTAAGGGGTGGGTGAGGGGAATTGGGATTGTTGTATTTTAACTTGTGCTGTTTTTAACTATGTTGTACCCCACCCCGATTGCCAGTTCAGAGGGGCGGGCTATAAATAAATTATTATTATTATTATTATTATTATTATTACTATTACTATTATTATTACCACCAGTTATACAGCATTATAACTGAATAGCCACATGTACTAACCTATGATACAAAAATGCTGTCTTGACATAACTAACAGTATTCTGATACAGTTGATATATCCATGAAACACATAGCTCTCAGTTGTATATTTATTAAGATTCTTGCATTTGAGGGTTATCAACCAAATCTTTAATATTGGATGTGACCTTAGGGAAGAGTTGGACTCTCAAGTCTCCATGATCTTGCCAAAGCCAATTTCTTGCCAAGTGGATCTTTGATGGTACTGAGAGCACAATTGACTTAACAGGATAAGAGAAATAGCAGTAGCAGATCATGTGCATGAGCCATTGCTTGAGGATAATTTCTGGGAATTTCACTACTGAGCCATATGAATTGCTGGTGGACCAAATGAATCATCCTTGCTTGCTGATGCATAATTCTGGAACTTGACTATTTCTTCTTGCAGGCCTACTATGTTGCCTTCTGTTTCACATGAAAAGGTCCGTGTCAGCCAGCCAAGAAACTCCATAGTTTGCAAATCAAGAATGCTGCTTTCTAAATTAGCTTGAAGAATTACGAGAGGCCTAGGGATGATGAACAAAGCTTTCTTGGATATAGAGCAATTTCTAAATCAAAAGGAACTGCAGGCACAATTTCCTGTTAACCCAGCTAGTCTTATGGTGAATTCAAACACACTGGGCCCTCTGTATCAGCAGGGGTTCGGTTCCACCACCCTCAGATGTAGCAAACCATGCACCCCATCTTATTCAATGGCACTGATGTGAATGTGCATGCTTCAGCATGCCTGCATTCACATTGCCACCATTGAATAATATGGGCTGTGGTGTAGTCAAAATTTCAGATCAGAAGCTTGCTGATACAGCAAGCACACTATAGCTTAAAATTGGCAGTCCAAAGAGGCTAGAGCAGAGCAGAGCATCATTATGGAGTCTCTGCCTGTGCACCTAGATTAATAAGGTCATTTTTGAAAGCATTTATCCAAACAGAATGTAGAAAACATTTGTGGTAATTCAAGCCCATGTGCCAAATTAGGTTATTTTTTAAATAAACGAGTTCATGGTAAACGTGGTAGCAGGGAAGCAATCATCAATACTGACTTGAAACAGTTTGGTTTGGTTTCATTCACATTCATAATGAAAAGACTACAAATAGCAGCATCTGTGTGGGAAGGTCTCATTGTTATGTTGCTGTTTGTTTTGTCTCTTGTGTTGTCCTTGAGGAAGGAACAAATAGTTCCTGTTCACACGGAAGCGAAGTTAGATGTTTATGTCTTTTCTTATTTTAAAAAAGAAGCCCCAAACCTACTCTCTAAAGCTATATTTGTAACAGTATAGGCTTTTCTCAAAGTAAATATTTCCTTTGTTATAACTGATACGGATGTCTTTCCTGCCCAGAAGTAAAAATATTTTTTTGCCTGAATATGGCTGCATTCTTTGAGAGTAAAATGAGGCTCACAGCACTCAGGTATTTAACTGATGAGTTGGACAAGGCTTTGGAGGAATCTTTGGTTATCGTTGTTTCCCCACATGTCTGGGCATGAAATGAACATAGATTTGCTAGTTAACACTGTGGAGGTGGCAATTCTCTACTTTTGGAACACCAGTGTCCTCAATGTTTGCGTTACAGACTGTGGGAAGCATAGCATGGGGCAGGTTCACACATGCACATTCATTGCTTGATGACTGAGGCAGTTCATAAATTCAGGTGATGATTATCATGTAATGAGCTAATGTCTGAAATCAGAGTTGAACAGGTTTCTAGGGGTAAAGGCCCACATTGAACCCTGTCAACTCATCAGGGGCTGCACAGTTGCTGTCACTGCTGCCACTTCCACAGTTTGGAAACTGGTGAAATTTGGTATCCACTTCAATAGTTCTCTATGGTGCAGGAGGATGTCAGACAGTCCTCCCCTACTATAGAGCCCTAATAGTTGGTGGGCAGAAGATCTCCTTATTGGTAAATGTGAGAAATAACAATGGAACCCTCAAGCAAAGTAATCAAAGTGACAAGGAAGGAGCTGAACACCAGCCAGTTCTATGCTCACCCACCCACACTTGCTCTAGTAGAGGAAATGAAATAAGCTTAGTCCTCTTTGTAATGCATAGAAAAGTAGTTTTGCTTATAAATTAATTTTTCATAATGATATCCATGGTCTAATGGAGGAGAGACAAAGAAGAGAAAATGGCTGCAGTCTATAGGAGATGCAACAAAACAGGAAAACAAGCAAATAGGAAGTCACCATATTGCAAACTAGCAATTAGTGAGCATTGCCATTATAAAGGTTGCAAGCTCTTGGCACTCCATCCTAAATGAATGGGAAGGCCAAGAAATCCATTGTTTTGCTCCTCTACTACCACCACTAATTAGTGACAATGCTGTTTTGTTACACTGGTGTGGCAGAGGGTATGGAAATCCCTTTCCCAAATAGAAGATCTGAGTTGACATCATTATGAGATTTTATGCAATTTTTCTTGTTGCCAAAAATCAGTAGAAGGGTCATGGAATCACACATATACAGCGGACCCTTGATATCCTCTGGAGTTTGGTTCCAGGACCCCTTGTGGATACCAAAATCGGTGGATTCTGAAGTCCCATTAAATACAATGGCATAGTAAAATGGCATCCTTTATATAAAACGGCAGAATCAGGATTTGTTTTTTGGAATGTATATATTTTTAAATGTTTTCAAGCCATACATGCTTGAATCTGTGGAGAAAAGATCTGTGGACACAGAGGGCTGACTGTACTACTTGTGTCATGCTATACACTGATGTCTTTTGTGTGGTGGCCCATCTGTCACTTCCCAGCTAATGACAACAAGAGTAAGAAACAGAGGGAAGATTAAGAACAAAGAAAACAGAGTGAGAGCCTGTGCACACCGGCCTTAAAGGCTGGGTTGGGGGCAGAGTTAGGGCGTAGTGTCTACATGTTACATGCCCGGGCTCTGCTCTCAGGGAAGCATGATGCTGCACGCTGCACCACACGACATGCAGCATCATGGCACTCCTCTGCTGCTGCGTCCACACAACACAGTGATGAAAAAGCATTATAAAGCTTCGCTGCTGCAGCTATCACACCCTTTGTAGGGTGCAAAAAGAAGCCACTTTTTGTGGCTCCTTTTTGCGCTCAGCAAAGGCCAGATTGGGGCCGCAGCATGTGGTTGCCACAGCCTCAATCTGGCTGTAAAAGGGGTGGCTGCAGGCCGTTCTTTGGGACAGTCTTCACAGCCCCTAAGTTAATGTGATGGGGAGCAGAATGAGCAGTCATTATGGGCATTTTTGGGATCTGAGATACATTGGTTTCTGCTCTTTGCGGCCCCTTACTCGAACTGCCACCCCAAGTGTATTCCAAGTTATTTCTGATTTTTGACAACCCTATGATGATCCTATTGTGGGGTTTTCTTGGCAAGGTTTGTTCAGAGGTTTGCTATTGCCTTCCCCTGAGGCTGAAAGAGTGTGAGTTGCCTAAGGTCACATAGTAGGCTTTGTGGCTGAACGGGGAATCAAATCCTGATCTCCAGAGTTGTTCCGATATAGAAATTCGATGTTCTCCCTTCAGCATTACCTTCCTATGTTTTTCCTGACTTCCTTCTTTCTTCCTGCACCACTCTCTCATATGTATACCGTACAGCTTGCTCTGTGTTACCTGAAGTGGGTGTTGGCAGGCTCCCTCCTCCAATGTGCCAGGCACCATAATTTAGGCCATTGACTACAATTGCTTTTCTTTTCTGGAAACTCACTGCGGAGCAGCAGCCAATAGCTTGTAGACTGGCACTGGTCCATAGACCAACATTTTGAGTAGCATTGGCCTAAGCTAGCCTGCTGCTGTCAAGTGTTGTGGAGATCACAGTCCCATTACCAATGCTGAAGAAAATTTCAGTTGTCTGTCTAGTTGGCTTTTGTAGAGGGAATGAGGATACCATCTCAGGCATCAAAGGGTCTTGGGTCAGCCATAGGTAGAATGGAAGAGTCACTCAATTTGATGTGAAATTTTTACATCCCCACTACCCTTGCTCTACATGTACACTGAGCACATGTAGAATACAAGTGGATGTTTCTATTACATTTGCATTTATTCCAAACACCGTTTCACCTGTTTCATAAAATCATCTTGTACAGTACTTCATATCTAGAGGTCCAGCTGGGAATAATTGCATAAAGAAACATTCTTTGAATAAAATCTTTTATCACGAGGTGAAAAGTAAACAGTTGACAGTTGGAGTCAAAGGATTTCCACATAGGCCACTAGAATTAATTACAGGTTCAGACTTCCTTCCTTCTTTCCACAGAACTTGAAGCAAATAATTTCAGTGTTTTCTATTTATACAGTAAAGATACCAACTAGTCAGTCAGTCAGAACTAGAGGTCAAATAGCTACCCACAGCCCACATGGCTCAAGGACACTGTGTACGCCAAAATGACACCACAAAAATATTTTCGTTGACAGAGAAGATGCCAGCAACATCCCACGTAATGTTTATCTCTGAGTACCACACAAGACTAAGCCTCAGAACTACACCAATAGCATGCTAATTTTTTAAAAAAAGTATAGCATGAGGGGGCTGTTAGTCTCAATTTCTTTCAAGATGTTCTACTTCAAATATGTTATGATTTTAAACTACCTTCCAGCCACGCTTGTTGGCTGCACAGTGTGAGGCCTTTGGTTTAAAATGCCCATTTAGTATGCTTTTTATACTACATGAACACTACTAAATACAAAAATATCTGGATAAAATTGGGCATACATCATTTTATTTTATTTTTTTTAGAATTTCTCCACAAATGCTTCTCTTATGGTAACAAAGAGCAATACCAAAAAATGTAACAAAATCCACATCTAGGGCTGCTGCAGAAATGGAGCAGTTTGGTGTCTATTTAACTTTCACAGCTCAAAGCTATGGCATTCTGGGATTTGTAGTTTGATGGGACACCAGAAGGCTAAATATTCCACAAAACTACATATCCCAGAATATCATAGCATTGATTCATGACAAACAAGGTGGTGGTGCCAAACTGCTTTTATTTCTGCAGTGCTGATATAGCCTAGGGCATAAGTTGTTTAAACCACAGCTTGATACACTTTTTTTTCAAAGCCAGGCAAATGCATGCTACATCAGATTGTATATCAGCCTTGAAAACTAAAACACCAGAATGAAAGCTGATGAAATACTAGAGTATTGGGTGCATCATGGTATCCTGCAACTTTATTCCTGTGTTTAAAAAAAATGAAGGGAAGGAAACTATATAAAACACATTGTAGTGTGATATGTGGGCCAGCATGGTATTGTGATTTGAGCATTGGACTATGACTGGAGACCAGAGTTTGATTCCCAGTTTGGCCATGAAATCCACTGGCGGGCCTTGGACAACACTCTCTCTTAGCCTCAAAAGATGGCAATGGCAAATCCCCTCTGAAGAAACTTGTCAAGAAAAAAACCCATTGTGGCTCACCATAAGTTGGAAATTACTTGAAGGCACACAACACACACATACACACACACACATTATGATATCCACCATAATGCTTGTGCTGGTCCTACGAATCTTCAACATGATAGTCTGCACTTGTTTTACTTGAGATGTGGAAGGAAAACAGTTTAAATGCATTGCAAGTATATATCTGGCCTCTTAGGCAACATTTGGTGATCATTTCATATTTATGGTGGACTCCCAATGTAGATGACAGTTTTTGTTTTTGTTTTTTGCCCAATAGCAATGCTGACACCAATGTCATGCTAAACCACTGAAAGAATTGTTTAAAGAGTTTACAGGGTTTGCTGCCATCTTATTCCCAGCAGCTCAGGTTACTTTCCACTGTTCCTGCCTGCGTCATACTTCAGAATCTGCTTGGGAAAACCCTGAGGTAATCTCCAGGCGGAGCACAGATTCCAGAACCTTTGGGGGCTTTGGACTATGGAGGTTATCACACACAGATGGGATAAGGACGGGATTGCTCCACCGTCCTTATCGTGTCTTTGACTGCGATCATGCAAAAGGCTTTCAGATTGCAGCACTGTTGTCCCATCATTGAAGCAGCATTGCATTAATGTGAATTCCCGTTAATGCAAAATGCCGGGCAATGCTGCTTCAATGACAGAAAATCTTTTCGTCATTGTGCTATAAGAACAGGAAAAGGATGGGACAAGGACATTTTGGCTGTGAGGTCCCTTGAAAGGATATATACCAGTCTCTATGGGGTTAACCCATATTTAGTTGCCTGATCCTGAATGAGAACATAGGTCCATCTACCCAGAAATAGTATTTATTCAAAGGGCAGCTCAATCCTCTAGATTCTGTTGGATTATAACTCCTGTCCTCCCCACTCATTGATGCTAGTTATGTGAACTACTAATGGGATGACCATAACCTGCCTTTGCACTACAGAGTGAGACACCTTTGTCTAACTGTTGGTGTTGCGCTCATTTGCATTATCAATGTTTATTACACTCATTTGCATTATCAAATTAAGTGCTGTCTCTTTCTGTTCGTTGGTAGTACAAATAACTACCCAGTATAGGGCAGCGCTTGCAGACCTGGAATTAGGTCCTCATTGAGCCATGAAATTTGTTGGATGGGCTGTTACCCTCTCTCAACCTGACTAGAGAGCTAGTGTAGCATAGTGGTTTGAGTGTTGGACTGTGATTCTGGAGGCCAAGGTTCGTTTCCCAGCTCAGCTATAGGCAAGTCGCATGCTCTCAGCTTCAAGGGCAAATCACCTGCTCTTAGTCTCAAGGTAAGGCAATGACAAAACCTCTGAACAAATCTTGCCGAGAAAACCCCATGACAGGGTCGCCATAAATTGGAAATTACGTGAAGGCGCACAACAACAACAAACAACAATATGACCTACCTCACAGGATTGCTTTGAGGATGAAAGTGGAGAAGGGAAGAGGAATCTACAGTCTCCTGAGTTCACTGGCAGAAAGACAGGATGTTATTGTTAGTAAGACATATCTGTTTGGCACAGAGTCAGGTATTTCATATATTTTAACAACTTTTAAAACAATAGCTGTTGTTGCCATGCCTCCATAGGACTGAGGTCTTAATGGGAAAGACCTGATTCTCTTCTCTTGTAATGTCTTTTGTCCCACATGTGTTCCTCTGCTTGTTCTGAAAGACATGTTTCTGCACTAACATTGCCAAGACTGATGGAATAATTGCATCAAACAGCTTAAGGGCAAACAGGGGTACAGCAGTTTGATTTTAATTCAATTTGAAGAACTTTGCGAACACTTAAAAAAAAAAATCATCGGAATGAAATACCTACCATTGTGCTTTGGAATGCCTGACTTTAACACCCTGCGTTAACTTGGATTCTGCCAGCATTTACTGTGTAAGGCTATGCTGGGCAGAGTGTAATCAATTAAATGGGCTGATGGAATGACGGAATAAAACAATGTCTTATTCATCTTTTAACAATCTAAAGCATTCTGGGAAGGGGGAAATAAAATCCCCCAGGAGAAGGAGGAATAATTGAAGGTATGCCATTTTTAATGAATGAGTGATGCAGACTTTACAGACTAATTAGGATCAACATGAATCCATATTGAAGACTTTCTAAAAGAGGTTAATCTAATCAGGCAAAGATTTTTGCCACATAAGCAAACCTTCCCCTCACCATTCATACCATTGACGTCAGCGGAACTGCTGGCAGAAGATGAGATTACTTGCATGAACCTGTGTCAGGTTGTGGCCTTTGTAGCCTTAATCTGCTACATCTGTGACACTCTCTGTATCCTCATTCTACCTTCCCTTCCCTGTTCTTGAACTGTGAGATAATGTGTGAGTTACAAGCATTGGTCACATCCATGCTATATTAGACTACTCTTTAGTTTAAAGTGATGCAGCCTGGGCACACCAACGGTTTGATCAACACTCCATGAATAATGCAGTCTGACACCACTTTAACTGCCATGGCTCAGTGCTATGGAATTCTGGGATTTCTAGTTCTGTGAGATGTTTAGCCCTCTCTGTCAGAGATCTTTGGTGCCAAGACAAACGAGAAATCACAGGATTCCATTGGATCAAGCCATGACAGTTAAACAGTGTCATACTACATTATTTCTGCAGAGCAGATCAGACCAAGGCCATGCTGTTGCCCCTCATCTCTCTCCTCTTTTGTGACACACAAAAGGTTCGTGTTCTGTCCAAAGCAAAGAACTGTGTTTTAAAGTTCTTTAATAATCCAGAAAAATTAGCCTAGATGACATCTTGTTTTATTATTTCCCTCGTTTGGTAATGACTATCAAGTCAGTGTGACATGAAATTCTGACCAGTTAGTTATTTGTTATTTTTTCTAATACCAGGGAGGTAGAGAGGCATCTGTGGGATTTTTGCCTCATGAGCAAAGATAACCTGGCTGAGGTAGATTCTGAGGCAGAAAGTCTCACAGACACATTTCACTCAGAGTGAAAAAGCAATTGTATCGAACTGTTGTCTGCCTTTAATGACACGCCACATGGGCTGCCTGAAACATAGTAGGGTAGCCTGAAGTTCATAGATGCTGTGATTATGGAATTAAAATGCTATAAAGATTTACTGTTGTTAACTGCCTTCAAGTGAACTTTGACTCCGCGACCAAAGTGCATTAAGGGACCTGGGCTGCAGCCGGGCTGTTCTTGGATGATGGATTTAGTGACAAAAGCCATGTATAGGACCCAGATGCAGCCTGAATTAGACTTCATTATGGGAGATTTAATTGCATTTTTAAGATGTGCGATAATCTCCCTAGTCTCAACCTTTCTCTGTGTTTTGCTGTTTACATGCTCAGTATGGAGACAGATGCTGTTTACCTTGCCTGTTGTAGGCAGGACATATGGCTACAGTAGAGCAGAGTCCCCTTCTTTCTCAGCTCAAGTTTTATTGCATGGTTTACTGCAGACAAGCTACTGCAACCCAGCACTGAATGTCTGTTTCTCCGTCACCATCCTCCTAGGTCTGCTGCTGTTGCTCAATTTCTACCAGTTAAACAGAGAAGGAAGAAGAAAAGGAAGGCTTGGTGCATATAAAAAGCTTTTGTGAAAAGGAGCTTAGTTATCAGGGGTTTTGTTAACTTAGGTATGCCTCTACTATGGTTTTACTGTAAGCAGAGAGGATGCCTATAGTAAAAGTTCCCACAAGTTCAAAACAAAACAATATGGTTCTTATCAGACGACGTTTTTTGCAGCCCCAATCCAGAGTCACTTTGCATCCATCCAAGTGAATTCACATGAATGTGCATTTAATTATCACACGTGAATGTTTTTACTATGAAGCCATTCCAAATCCAATCCAAAGTCAATCCAAAGTCACCCCAGATTTCAGTGAATGTGCATTGAATTATCACACGTACATGCTGTTACTATAAAGCCATTCCAAAGCCAATCCAAAGCCAATCCCAAGTCACCCCAGAATTCAGAGGAGTTTATCATGTGGGAGTAATTTCTCTAAATTTCGAAAGAAATGAAAGTGGGGCCAGTTCGGAAATGAGTGAATTCGCTAGTTCAATGAATTTACGTGACTGCATATTGACACTGCATTGCATATGGAACAACTTCCCATTGCCCGAAATTGCGTGTGATAGTTTCTCACGCAATAACGTGAAACCCAACGATTGTGTTAGGAAGGACTTCCCATTGCCCAAAAATGCATGTGGTAGTCTCTCACGCAATAATGTGAAACCCCATGATTGCGTTCAGACTGCCATTGGATTATGCTTCCAATTTCTGTCGTCTGATAAACTTCAGCGAATTCAGTAACAACTGAATTCACAGAAATCAGTTCCAAAGTAACTTCAGATTCAATCCTAATTGGTCTGGTGTGATAAGGTCCTATGAAAATTCCTCCCCTTTTCACACTTTGTGTTATGATCAGAAGACAATACAGGAAAATCACAATCTATTCCTTGATTTCAATTTGTTTGTATCCTAACTCAATGTTTTGTAAATGCAGATTTTACTCCTCTCACCCACTTCACTGCCACCATCTGTTCTGATACTGCAGACTCTTTAAATATATCTTCTACCTGACAGACATTTCAAAGGAAATTGTCTCCCAGAAAGAAAGTGCAGCCTGATGCTCTCTAGCTTTAAACCCCCTGTTGCCCTCAGGAGCTGAATATAGAAAATAAGAGCTCATGGAGTGAAGCATAAAGGCCACAGTCCTATGCAGAGGGTTTAAGTGCACCAAAATACTGCAGCCTTGCCAAAACAATATAGTAGAATATGTGTTTCATAAATTGCACCTGCAAAATGACTTCAGAGGAAGGGAGAATGTACAGTTTTAAAAAAACATCTTTTAGAGAGTTTAAAGAAGCATGGGAAATAATTGCTTTTATTAATATGCCTTTCTGAAGCAACTGTGAAATGGTTTGTGTTACACCACTACATAGGTAGTTCTTGAGGTACCTATAAGGAATGTGTCTAGTGCAGCTTTGTTTAAGAAAAAAACCTGAGGTGTCTTCCCCCAACAATATAGGTGAACCCATTTCATACTCCTCTGGAGAATAAAGAATGAATGTGGATTGTGCTTGCCAGGAAAGTTCTGAGATGAGATGCCTTCATTTAGTCAAGAAGCATCAGTAACTTCCTTGTGCTTCCCTACTGTTCTGCCTCCAAATAAAAAAATAATTCAAACCAAATCAAATATATTCTAAAGCCAAGAATTACAGATGGGTAGGTGACTAAGCTGGGTTTTCTTGGTGGCTCCTCCTAGACTCTGGAGCTCGCCTGCTGAGAGATGCTGGTCTTACTCATTCTGTTATCTTCCTGGTGCCCTTGTTGTTGTGGTTGTGGCGACCCTATCAGGGGGTTTTCTTGGTAAGTGTCTCCAGAGGGGGGGGGGGGGGTTATCATTGCCATCCTCAGAGGCTGAGAAAGTGTGACTTGCCCGAGGTTACTCAATGGGTTTATATGGCTGAGCCAGGACTTGACCCATGATGCTCTGAGTCATAATCCAGCTCTCAAACCATTACACCATGCTGGTTCTCTTCCTGGTGGCTTGCAAAGACATTTTTACTCAGGAAGGTCTTTGACATAAGTGATGGTGAACCTTTTAGAGACTGAATGCCCAAACTCAATGGCGTTCCAGCATTGGATGTCACCCGGTGCTGGTGGGGGGGGGGGGTCCAGGTGCGGGACTTCTGGAGGTAGGAATCTACAGCGCTATATAAATAAAGGATAATAATAATAATAATAATAATAATAATCCTGGGGGGTGGGACTTCCAAGGGGCTGGACTTCCAGGAGGAAAACACACAAGGAAAAAATGGAGGACCTGACCAAATAAAAGCTCAAAACAAAAACAACAAAAAAGGCACTCATATACTGTATATGAATCGAATCATCGCATCCTAGAGTTGGAAGAGACCACAAGGGCCATGGCTCAACTATAAGTCGACCTTATGTATACGTTGAGGTCAGATTTTGGCGCCAAAATTATAGATTTTGCCATTACCCGTGAATAGGTCAAAGGTAAAACTTGGAGGGTCCTTCAGTGTGCGTATGTGTGCATATGGCAAGAGAGACTCTCATTGAAGTTTTTGCTTCATTGTTTCAGCCAGGGTGGGAGAAGGACTCTTAAACAAACTGCAATATCAATTGATCATCCAGGACTCTTTCTGCCTGGCTCCAGAGAGAAATAAACTTCTTTCCCCACTGCATGGTGAAATCTGAAATAGCTGCTATGACATTGAAGCTTACCGCACAGTGAGGGCTCCACATGCCAGCTCTGGCACATGTGCCATGGGTTCACCATGGCTGGGATAGGTGCTGGCCATGTCTTTTATTGTCGAGCTTTTAATTTATTTGCTTTTATGTTATAGTAATGGAGATTTAATTTTGAACTTGTGTTTTATTGTTGCTGTTGTTACTAGTTGTCAAGACGACCTCAATTTATGGCATTCCCATCAATGAGAAACCTCTAAGACACCTTATTATCAACAGCCCTTCTTTGGTCTCCCATTTCCAGGGTCTTGGCTTCCTTGATTGAGACTATCTACTTGTAATGTGGTGTAGCCAATACATATATATCTTCTGGAAGGAAAATTACAAATAAGTATATATATATATATACACATACATACACACAGAGAGAGAGAGAGAGAGAGAGAGAGAGAGAGAGAGAGAGAGACCAATGTGAGAAGCTTGGAAGGAGTGGCTGTAGGTTCCTATAGCAGCTGGCAAAATATAGCTCCTCTGATTCAACATTCCCAGAAATGTTGGAGGTTGTGCAGGAGAACTGCTCAACAGCGCAGGGTTTCCTGAGGGTTTTCTTGAGGGAGGAGGGAGAACAAATGTTTTACTGCTTTTCAGAGCTCTTGCTAAACATGTTATTACCTGCAAGAAATTTCTTGGCAAGGTCCACAGTCCTTTGGTTTGCTTTAAACCTTTGTGATAGTCTCAGGGAATCTGGTGCCTTGGGCAATGTCCTGTACCACCATCAACAAATAGTTTTAGGCCATGTTCTTGCTTGCATACCTTGAGGCCTTGCTTTGTGGAAAAACCACTAGGGCCTGTAAACTCTTAACAGTCTGTGAGTGGGGCAGAAAGGAGAGACTGCATGTTCTTGGAAACTTGGCCTCTATCTCTTAAGATGGCCTTCTGTCTTCGGGTGTGATGAAGGATACGTCCCGCAAGTAATATTGACTACAGATTATTTAAATAACTTCAAAGAAGACGATGAAGACATCACAATAGTTTTAAGATTTTCCAGACCTTGGATCAATCATTAATCAGAGGGAGACAGCAGCCAAGAAAACAGAAGAAGACTAGAAGGATGGAATTACACAATATCCTGAAGCGTAAAGATATCTTCCTCTTCCTCTTCCTCTTCTTCTTCTATAATTGAATATTAAAGTTAGGATGGTCCATGCCATTGTACATATTTCCATTTCTATGTATGACTGTGAAAGCTGGACAGCAAAGAAAGCTGACAGGGAAAAAAAAATCAACTTATGTGAAATGTGGTGCTGGAGAAGAGTTCTGGGGATACTGGGGACTGCTAAAAATAACAGTAAATGTGTCCTAGAGCAAATCAAGCCCAAATTCTCCCTAGAAGCCTAGATGACTAAACTGATGCTGTCATTCTTCGACCATATCATGAGAAGACATGAGTCATTAGAAAAGACGATAATGCTTGGTAAAGTGGAAGGCAGTAGGAAAAGAAGAAGATAGCATTCCAGATGGATAAATTCTATCTAGGAAGCCATAGTCCCTGAGTCTGCAAGGTCAGAGCAGGGCTGGAGAGGACAAGGTGACTTGGAGGTCTCTCATTCAGAGGGTCACCATAAGTAGAAGTTAACATGAAGGCATTTAACATCAACAACAATGTTGAAGAAAGAGTCTTTTATATGTGGAATAGGAAGGAACTACCTCGATCTTCATGCTAGGCAGTAAAAACTTTATTCTTTTCTCACCCTCTTCTGAGGAGTGTGGTCCTTCAGTCTTGACTGAAAAAGTGATTAGCAGACCTTCTCTTATCTGCTGGTTAATATTTGCTCTATCTCCTGGATGTGTACCAGGGAGAACAACTTAGCCTACTCTTGTAACTTTAATGATATGTTGCTATTCAAAAATCAAAAGCTGAAGCTTTTTACGGCCCACAGTAATGGATATGATGGCCAGCTTTAATAATGTTTTCTGCTGTTCACATTGTCCTTAAAGATATAGAAGCAGGATTTAGTCAAAGACGCAGTCACTCTGAGACTGACACAGTGCAAGGAACCAACAGGGAATTAAGTCACTGTTGCCAGTGGCAATGCAGAGCACTTTTTGCATCCAAACAGATGGTTTTGCATTTTCTTCTTTAGGTCTGCCTATCAGCAGCCATGTATGGGGAGTTGGACTGCTAGCCAAATTCTCTCTCTCTCTCACTCTCTTTTTTTGGCATTAGAATGATTTGAAATGGCTTCAGAACTTAAACTAGATTCAGAATATAAAGCCAATGAGTTGGATGGAGCTATAGCAAAGCTGTGAAAAATAATTTCACAACTGCATGCATTTATGTGCCTCCCTGCTTTTAAAAAAAGTGCATAGCCACATCTATAGCCATCGTCATTCCTAATTTATGAGAGTGATCACGTCCAGATGTATGGTGTGAGTGTATATAGGTTTTCTAGGGCTTTAACCAAGGAGTTTATCACACGAAGGGAATTGGAAGTATAATCCAATGGCAATCTGAATGCAATAATGGGGTTTTGCGTGATTGCGTGAAAGCTGATCACACACATTTTTGGGCAAAGGGAAGTCCTTCTGAATGCAATCATGGGGTTTCGTGTGATTACGTGAGAAACTATCACATGCAATTTCGGGCACTGGGAGGCAATTTCGGGCAGTTCTGAACACAATGCCATGTCAATACGCAATCACATAAATTAGCTGAACTAGCGAATTTACTCACTTCCGAACTGGCCTCACTTCCATTTCTTTCGAAATTGAGAGAAATTCCTCCCGTGTGATAAACTCCCAACACGGACCACATATAGTGTGATAGTTTCTGAAATTCAAACAGTGAAAATAAGAGGTCATTGACACTTACATTTTCGAGCTGAATTGATCCGGATCGCATGATTGATGTGATAGTGAATTGGAGTTCACACTACATTTGCCATGATTGAAGCTGACCATGGTAATTTAATCCTGTTGGTGTTCACATTACCATTTGTATTGATTGAAAATGGAGCCAACATTTTCAATCATTCTTGTTTTTTTAAAAAACTGCCAATCAAATGATGTGCATCTATATCACACTGTTTGCCCCCCCTCCCCCCGGTCAACCTCAGAGGATGGTGATGGCAAGCCCCTCTGAAAAACTCTTGACAGGTAATAGGTTTGCCTTGGGGGAAGTTACAGTCTCTCAGCCACCCGCCCCCCCCCCCCGCGGATTTACATGTCAGGTATAAATGCAATATAATGTGTGTGTGAGAGCTTGGTTTGTACCAACTTGAGAGTGGGGTTTTCTGTGGTTTTATTTCTTAGGAAAGAGGAAAACATGATCCCTACACCCCACTCCCACTGATAGGTTTTTTAAAAAAAGTCAATCAAATCATGTGCATCTTTGTAATACTGATGGCACGAGTATTTAAACTACAGTCTACTGTGTCCACGCAATAGTAAAGATGTGCACAAATTGTCAATTTTTTTAAAAAAGTACACCATCTGATGATATTCCCAGGAGAATCCCCCTCTCTGGCTTTGGTGAACTCTAGAAATCAGCCATCGATGCAGATAAGGGGACACCAGAAGATGCATAGAAAAGTAAGAAGAAAAGAAAAAAGATGGGCTGTGCTTTAAAGAGACCACTTTCCAAAGCGCGGGAAGTTTGAATCCACCTCATTTCTGGAGCCACTTTTTTCACTCCTGCAACCGAGTGTCGAGAGAGAAAAGCATTGGTGCTTGGCTGACAGGGAAACAGCAAAAGAGTGGGCACATTAACCCCTCCGTTGCTGTGCTCCGAACTGAATTGACAGCAAGTTCCCATTTGTGACTGGTAAAAAAAGACAATTTCTTTTGAAAACACGTGGTAAAATCCCTGGTTCCAAAAGCACTGGGTTAATTTTTTTTTTGCTAGCCCCCCCCCCCCCACAAACTGCACCAAGTCTAAGTGGTGGCAGTGTGAACTGAAATAACCTGGCTTCCACACCAGGTTATTTTGTACTGTGAATGGCCCCTAAGAGAGTTTTACTATAAGACTTGAATGTGTTGTTATACTGCCCAAGGCCCAAGGCACCAGGAGGAATTTTTTTGTTTTGTTTTGCCTTGAGTAACAAAGAACATTTAAGAGAAAGAGTTGGTTGTTCTTTGGACCAGGAATCCAGACAGACACTGCCTCTGATATCCTCCCTAAATGTCTTCTTAATATCCAAGGAACTGTGAATCGCACATCTTTGTTACTGTATGCTAAAAATGGCTTATGATGGACAAGGATGATCAGACCAGTTGATTTCCGGTCTTGTGTAACTTTTGCATGTGTATTCATTCACAGAGAAGTGAAAGAGAAACATCTATCTTGTTATCTTGCTTCTCTTTCTATGTATAATGTATGTATAATTACATATTTATGCATGTACATGAGTGCGCACACACATGTAATTAAGTACATAACTTTCATAACAAATATATTTAACTCTGTGTTTTTCAACATATTTCATAGAAAATATGATTTTATAAATGTATACAGTTCTAAATATATTTTATCCTAATATGTGCATTTTAATAGCTACTGTGTTTTCCCAAAAATAAGACAGGGTCTTATATTAATTTTTGCTCCCAAAGATGCGCTAGGTCTTATTTTCAGGGGATGTCTTATTTTTCCATGAAGAAGAATTCACATTTATTGTTGAACAAAAATGAAATAAAAAAATGAACATTATATACTGTATATATATTTATATACAAAAACTTTGCTAGGTCTTATTTTCAGGGGAGGCCGTATATATATATATATATATATATATAGAGAGAGAGAGAGAGAGAGAGCACAATTCAGCAAAACCTCTACTAGAAACCTTATCAGATGGGAGGAATTTCTCTTTATTGCGAATGGAGCCAATTCGAATTCAAGTGAATTTGCTAGTTTAGTGAATTTATGTGAATTTCAATTGCGTTCAGAATGAATTCAGAATGACTTCCCATTATCTGAAAATGAACCCCCATTGCCCAAAATTGCGTGAGATACTTTAATTTGCAATAACGTGAAACCCCATGATTGCGTTCGAATTGCCATTAGATTATACTTCCAATTTCCGTCATCTGATAAACTCCTAAGATTCCATCAAGGAAGCTGAGAAGCAAAAGTGGAGGATGTCCAATCATTCTTGAGCAGGTAACAGTGTGTTTACAGCAAACAAAAGAGGCACAGGCATGTCTCTCCATGTCTTACCTGTTTATTGATTAGAACTTTTAAAAATTACCTTTGGGATTACAACTCCTAGAATTCCCAGGCATCATGACCATGCCAGTTGGAGATTATAGACATTGTAGTCTAGAAGGGTAATGTTCTCAAGTTCTGCAGTGGTGCTATTTATTCCTCTCTAGCCAAGTTTGACAAGGAAAGGATACATTTCATCTGCATATATCTGTCCCTTTTATGTCGACAATGCTTGGCACTTGGACCGAATCCCTTGTAATTTAGCACAATGTACAAACACAATGGGTATACCAACCACTGTATTTTGTATTGAGCTGGGATTTGAATGCTGGTCTCCAGAACTGTAATCCAACACTGAAACCACTATACCACATTGGCTATAGGGTGACATTTTCAGTTAATTAAAAAAATAAAAATGGGCAATGAGTAGGGTTGCCATACCACCTGGTTAGCCTGGTTGACCATCATTTTGTCTGGATGTCAAGCTTTCATTAGAAAAAACTAAGATGAGCCCTTGTAGAAGTCAAGATATGGAAGAAAATGCAGAGGCACTCTTCTGTCAAATTATTCTTCAGGAAACAAGCTCACTTCACCTTCCAGGGAAATTCTGTAATAAGTCACTACTCCCTGCCCTCATGTTTACAATCGAAAGAAATAAACAAAAAACAAAAAACAAAAAGATAAAGCAACTGGGAGAAAGGAGATAAGAATGTATCCTCAGGGAAGAACATGTGAATGGGATCAGGTGCACTGCACGGGCATAGAGGTGAGCAAGGGAGGGAGCAGGAGGGTAAGGAGTAAGAGCAGTGGAATGCAAGAAGCAAGCAGGGGGCACATTGTGAGGGCATGAAAGGAGAGGAGAATTAGATGGAGGGAGAGCGACTGGTGGGAGTAGTGGTGTATAAAATGTCATGGACTGGAGCCAGCACACACAAACACATGCCGATAAGACTGGCTCAGCAAGGAACTAGCTTTGCAGCTGGGAGAAAGACTACAGACCTGAGTATTGTCTGAAAGGGTAAACCAGAAGCCCAAAGCCAGAGTCAGGATTGGAGAAGTCAGAGAAATCAGTTCAGTCCAAGGTCAGGGCAAGGAGAAGGCAGCAATAGTCCAATTTGTTCCAAGGTCCCAGGGTCAAGGTAAAACAGGAGTTCAAGAAACACAGAGCCAGCATACAATCACATCAAGAGACTTGCAATAAGTTCTGGCAAAGGGGTAGCATCCCACAGGTGGTTAAATAGGAGACACTCTCCCTGTTGCCAGCTGTGACTTATCAGCAGCTTGCTTCTCTACAAGCCTGCGAGACCGACATACACAAGCACTCTCAGCTCTCCTTTCCTTAAATGAAGGGACCTTCAAGCTTGGGTCTTCCTTAGGAGCCACACTCAGCTGCTTAGCCTCTGAAGGGAGCTCCACAGTGCTAGGGCCTGGCTGAGCCTCCACTCCTGGGGCTGAAATGGCAGGGCTGGGGTCTGGCAGGGCAGAACTGGGACCTGGTCTAGCCTCCAACTCCTCTTGCACCTAAGGAGCCATATCCTCCTCCTCTGATTCCACCTCTTGGCTGGCCATGACATCAAAACATGGGAGGGGTGCACCACAAAGGCACAAGGTGAGGGATGGAGTAGAAGGAAAGTGAACAGTTTGAGCAATGGAGTGCTAGAAGCAGTGGTGTCATTAGGGGGGCCTGGATAAATTGCTTGGAATTATTACAGTCTGTAACTGGAATATCTTTTTAACTAGAAGATATTCTCCTTTAATTCTCATTCAGTGATGGGCTTTCTGCTGCAGAAGGAATAACTATAGCATAAAGCTACCACCAATCTGCAACAGTGGTCAAAGAGCAGGAGTTTTAGCAAAATCTGCTACAGAATCTGCAGGCATTAGATTTTCCCCGTTCGGAGGAAGTGGCATCCTCGTAATACTGGACTGCCTTCTCTCAGGGAAATTTAAGGCCAAGTGGGATGAATTCCTTGCCCTTGAATTTTATGGATATATTTACCTACATGCCTGGGAAAGATACTTGTATGTGCAAAAAGTTAGTTCTTAGCCTTTCTCTTCTATTTGCATCTATTTCATCAACATATATTGCATTCAAAAGTAACACAAAGAGTAAAAGTGGCTTTGTATAATCATGGTGTGTAGACAAATGTGTTCTGTTTTGTATATTATTTTCTGCCACTAGTGTGAAAAACAGAACTATTGCTCTGGGGGTCATGGAATGGAGGAGAGCACCTGACCTGCTGAAATTCATGTGAGCCAGATTGTGTTTGATTTGTTCATCACCAGCACTTTTGAATAGTGATCTTTCTTGTGAAAACAGAGCATGTGAAAAATTCACAAATGTCCTTTTTATCTGCGGCAGTTTGGAGGATAAGAGTTGCTGAACTGAGGATTGGAAGAAAATGGCAAACAAACAAACAAAAACATTTTAGTGGGAGGCATTGTGAATATACATTCTTGCCCTACTGAATTTGGTTTTAAAAAAGTTTTAGAATTTCTAGTTTTAGAAATTTTTGTAGTGTTGCTTTCTGTTTTGTTTTGCTGCTCTTTTAATACTTTAATGCTTTAGTAAGCATCAAGATTTTTTTAAATGTTTATTTTTCTTTCTCATGTTGTTAGCTGAGTTTTCTAGAAGAAAGTGAGGATATAAATGTTTTCAATAAATAAACATGGTCATATTAAATATTTCTTATATTCAGTCAGACCATTGGTTCATCTTGACAGCTCATCAGACATAATTCTTTCCTAGTCATGTTGGCTATTATCCCTGGCATTTCTGGCAGACTTCCATGCAGGTACTTACTAGACCTGACCCTGTCTATCTTCCAAAATCAGACAAGATCAAGTGTGGTAAGGGTGGTGTGGTGGAACTATTCTTCTGGCATTTATAAAACTTATACAGTGGCCCTCATTGTCCGCTGTAGTTTGGTTCCTGGATCCTCAAATGCCATTAAATACAACGGTGCAGTACAATAGTGTCTCTTATAAAAATGGAAAAATCAAGGTTTCCTTTTTGAAATGTATACCTTTTAGAAATAATATCAAGCTGTGGGTGCTTGAATCTGTGGATAAAGAATTTGTAAACTGTGATATGGCTCCTCAGGAGCAAGAGGAGTTGGAGGCTAGACCAGGTCCCAGTTCTGCCCTGCCAGACCCCGGCCCTGCCATTTCAACCTCAGGAGTGGAGGCTCAGCCAGGCCCTAGCACTGTGGAGCTCCCTTCAGAGGCTAAGCAGCTGAGTGTGGCTCCTAAGGAAGACCCAAGCTTGAAGGTCCCTTCCTTTAAGGAAAGGAGAGCTGAGAGTGCTTGCGTATGTCGGTCTTGCAGGCTTGCAGAGAAGCAAGCTGCTGATGAGGCACAGCTGGCAACAGGGAGAGTGTCTATTTTAACCATCTGTGGGATGCCATCCCTTTGCCAGAACTTATTGCAAGATCCTTTGGTGTGATTGCTTGCCAGCACTGGCTCTGTGTTTCTTGAACTCCTGTTTTACTTTGACCCTGCGACCTTGGAACGAATTGGACTATTGTATCCTCAGACTGGACTGATTTCTGTGACTTCTCCAACCCTGACCTCGGCTTTGACTTCTGGATTATTCTTGTGAACACTACTCAGGTCTGTAGACGTTCTCTCAGCTGCAGAGCTAACTCCCTGCTGAGCTTTCTTATCAGCTTGTGTTGGTGTGTGCTGGCCGCAGTGGTTTACCTGCATGTGTATTGTGTGCACAACTAAATATTTTTTAATGAAGAATCAGTGTATTTTGCAAAAGGTAATTTTTCTGTCCCCAAACATATTTGTTGAGCAACAAAACCTTGTGTATTTTTTCCCCAAAATGCATTTTCCCAGCAAAGTACCAAAATACATAGTGCCCCAAAAATGTGCAGAAATCCTCATATTCTCAAAGGGGGTGGTGGTGTGTGAGTGCTGCATTTGTTCATTTTGCATGCATGAGCAAAATACATTAAATGCATACCTCTTTGGCTGTTGCTCCACTGTAAAATTAATGCAGCCTGATACCACTTTAACTGTCATGGCTCCATTCTGGGATTTTTAGTTTGTAGTGGCACCAGAACTCTTTAACAAAGAAAACTAAATTTCTCACAAAACTACAAATCCCAGAATTCCATAGCATTGAGCCACAGCAGTTAAAATGGTGTCAAACTGCATTAATTCTGCAATATAGATGCGGCCTTTGAGTGGGTGTAGCACAGCCAGCTGTCTTCTAACATTTAGGAGTGAGGTCAGATGCAAATAATTATTACCTTATTTTAAGGCAAGCTTATATTAAGGCAAGTGACTTTTAAGCAAGATAGAACCCATATAAACTTTCATTGAACTACTTTACACTCCACCTTTTTTGTTAATGGAAGTGCCTCAATAACTGGCCTTAGATTTTCGGAGTGCATTTAACAACCAAACAGGATATGACTCAGGGGCACTTTATGAATGGCCTTTGAATCACAAGGGAGAGGGAATGGCATCCTGCGGGATGAGGGGATGTCCCTTCCCTCTGTGAAATCCACAGGCTGGACTTCAGCAGAGTCCAGAGATCAGCCCACACTAGTATGTGCTGGTCTAAGCAGCCTGCCACATAATACATCGTTTTCCTGTGTATTTAAGAGTGCCAGCAAAACAGAAGGGAGAGAATGTGGTTATTGACAGAGCAAATGAAACAAGAAGCATGCAAAGCATAGTCTTCCTGTTGCGTGCTGTACTATGATCCTGTAATGCAAGACTTGGCATTTGTCGTATTACTGCTTCATATTTTGTCTTCTATTTGTGTAGTGGAGGGAGGCCTGGCAGGATTTTAAAAAACAAAAGCAAAAACAGACTTTTGATTACATCATCTGCCATCCTTGATACCCCTGTTGTAATGCCAAACATTTTGGGGTGGCTTAATTTGGATAGACTATTAAGATGCAAAAGCTTTGCAAAAGACCTGTTTCTGACAAAGATGAAAATTACTGCAGCTGCTATGTTGAATTAGGGACCAAGGGCCCTGTCACACTTATAGAGCTATGGTTCCACTTTAACTGGCATAGTTCCATCCTCTGGAAACCTGGGATTAGCAGATTGAGGAGTGTCCTTTAGAATCTACAGCCAGAGAACTCTTTTCCTTAACAAACAGCAAATCCTAGTGTTATATACAATACAGCCATTGCAGCTAAAGTGGAATCAGAGTGCTCTAATTGTATAATATGAAAGGGTGCTCAAGTGTCTGCCCTTGGAAAAATAAGTTTCTGGGAAATCTTGAACTGGTAGTGTGAAGTTATGTTCCCGTCTTTCCCTTTCTCATGCAGTCTCAGCTGTCATTTTCCAAAGTCCAACATGCTAACCACTTCCTTATCCTTTTTCTGACCACTCTTCCAAGACTGGAAACAGATCCTGTTCCAATACTGGTAACAGATACTAGTAAACTGGATATTATGGTGTGCTCGGAAAGGTTACTTTATGGACAGCACCTTTTATAATGTGGCTTGGATTACAACATAAACAACATGGGGGTAGGGTTGGGGGAAACCATCATTTAAAAAATATTTCTATCCCTCCTTATACCAAAAGATCTCAGGGCAGTGTACACGTAAAAACAAAAGATAGGTTAGATCATTTTAAAACAATAAAAATAATTTATCTAGACTATTTTTTAAAACACATTAAGAAATTAAAATAGTTTAAAGCCGTGTACATAAGCATTTGAAGTAAATCACTGAGGCCTGAAGACTTTGACAAACAGTTCTGTTTTTACTTGGTACCTAAATGAAACCAGCACTGGCACCAATTAGATCTCCAACAGGAGGGCATTCCATAGTTGGGGTGCCACAGCTGAGAAAGCCTTCTTCCACATCCTCACACTGTGTGTGGAGCTCTCTGGTGGGACACAGAAGAAGGCACTTCTCTGCAGAGAGGCATATTCAATTGGCCCTCCAAATCCACCGATGCTTTATCTATGAATTCAAGCATCCATGTCTTGAAAATATTTTTTAAAAATATATAAACTGCAAAGAATACCTTTAATTTTGCCATTTTACATAAGAGACATCATTTTATTATCCATTGTAGTTAATGATACTTGAACATTCACACACTTTGATATCCACAGGAGATCCTGGAACATACAGTAAACCCAGCAGATACCAAGGTATAAGTTTAGGATAGCCCACTGTATAGGGAGACGCTGTCCCTCAGGCACTGAGGTACCAAGTTGTTTAGGGCTTTCAATGTCATCGCAAGCACCTTGAATTCAGACCAAAAGCATGCTGGCAATTAATACAAAATCATGATAATTAATACTGATGGAATTGTCATACAGGCCATCATTTGCATTTTCATTAAGTCAAGGGTAAATAATTAGTTCCATCCTCCTGCCCCTATGAAGATCCACATTCTGTTGCTGGCCTTTCCATTGGTAGTGCTTACTATCAGCTTTGGTTCAAACTGGAGAACCTAAAAATGGTAGTACACATGCTGGTGACTTAAGGCTGGATTTCTGCAATATGCTATACATTGGGCTACCTATGAACCAAGTTCAGAAACTTAAGCTAGTACAGAATATGGCAGCCAGATTGGTTACTGGGACATCCAGGAGTGTTCACATTACACCAATATCAAAATCACTCCACTGGCTCCAATTATAGTTTCTGGGCAAGGTACAAAGTGTTTGTTATTGACCTACATGGTTTGGGTCTAGGTTAGCTACAGGATCACCTCCTCCCATACAATCTACCCCGTTCTCTTGCGGACATTTACTCCAGTCAGCCAGAATTAGGCTAGCAACTGTCAGCCAGAAGACTTTCTTCAGCTGCCCCAAGACTGTGGAATGACCTGCTGGAAGAGATTTAACAGCTGAATATTCTGTCTGACTTTAAAAGAGCTTTAAAGACCAGTCTCTTCCGGCAGGCTTATTTAGATTATTTTTAAACTGTGAATTTTAAATTAGGATTGTTTAATATTTCTATATCCTATTTTTTCTTTTAATCTGATGTGTATTTTAACTGATATGGTGTGTATGCTGTTTTTCCCTGCCTCGATTCATGGGGAGAGGCAGGAAAGAAGTAATAATAACAATAATAATTGTAATATTATCTTCAGGATTGTTCCCACCATATGCATACTAAAATGGCTCCTCCAAAACCATGTTATTGTGGAGGCAGTCTCTTTGCTGTTCCCTTTTATTTTGCATTAGAAGTCAAGGGTTAGTGGAGAGGATTGAGCCTCTCCATTTAGATCTGTGTGTGCAGGCCAGTTCTATTATTAAGCGAAGTGAGTGTTTCACTTCAGGCAGCAAATGCTATGGCAGGCTCCTAAACTCCAGGATCAGTATGATAAGGCCAGTCCTAGGCCTCCTAACCTAACCGACTATGTCACATGTGGTGGAGGGCAGCATCCTGCCACCAGTGATGACAAAGTGGTGTGGGGAGGGTCTTGTCATTTTCTCCCCATCTCCCCAGGCTAGCCCTGGAGGCACATAAAACTGTGTTAACAAGAAAAGATGAAATTAATAGCCCCCCTTCCTAGTTTAAGGAAACATTTTCAGAATTGCTTTGGGGAAAAGGAAAAAATAAATTGTCTTTTGGTCTTGAGCCAGATGCTTGAAATAGTTCTTCTAAAAACAGATGCCATCAGTTATTGCCTGTCTCTCTGAAAAGGTGGTTATCATTATTCTTTTACTTAGTGTCTTGGTCAATTTATTTTGCACACTTGAATCTCGGAACATATACACCACAGAATAACCCCCCCAAAAAAAGCCTGCTTTATAACTGAACATTTTCAAATACCAATTGCCTTAGATTTATTACTCAGATTTCCTCCCCTCTCCCCTTTTATATAAAAAAATATATACAGAATCTCAGGCTGTACACTTGTAAACTCAGAATTTGGAGGATTCTAGGATTAGCTGATGTGGTTAATATTTCGAGAAAAGGGAGATTATTGTGCAGGGAAAGGACAGGGTCAGGATCGCACTTCTGTCCTTATTCCATCCATGACTGCAATTGCATGAAAACCTTTCATACACGTAGTGCTGATCCTATCATTATCCTGCCATTGAAATGGAACTGTATTAACATGAACTCCCGATAATACAAAATGCCAGGACAATTCCACTTCAATGATGGGAAAGTGACAGCATCAACGTGACATCATATGATTGCTGTTACTCCCACTTCCTGGATGGGACAATGGAGTTTATCATATGATGGAATTTGGGGGTATAATGCAATGGCAATCCGAATGCAATCATGGGGTTGCCCGTTATTGTGTATGAGTGTATCTCACGCAATTTCGGGCAAAAGGGAAGTCATTACGAACGTAATCATAGGTTTTACGTTAATGCGTATAAGAGTATCTCATGCAATTTCGGGCAATGGGGGGGGTCATTTTCGGGAAATGGGAAGTCATTCTGAATGTATTCCGAACACAATTAGAATTCACGTAAATTCGCTAAACTAGCTAATTTACGTGAATTCAAATTGTCTCAATTCGAAATTGGGAGAAATTCCTCTCGCGTGATAAACTCCAGAGTCCAGATAAGTGCAACATCATGTGAAAGTCCCTCTCATGATGATCCAGGAAGGATGGGACAAAGACAGGACAAGGACATCCTTTTCCCATCAGATATTCTCCATGGTCTTTCACAAATGAGATTAAAGAAGTTTTGATAGTGATCTGTGAGTGTTACTAATCTGATTTTTTTTAAAAAAAGGAGAGTAAATTTAAATATAAAGCAAGACAAAAAAATGCACCCCATTTGAAACTGAATGGCAAAAGCATTAACTAAAAAAGTAAAGCATCACTTTAAAAAAATGTAAAGCATCATTCATTGTTTCTTTTACACACCATTTGGAAACTATGACTAAAAATAAATTCCTGTTCTACAACGTGCTCAAAGCACAACAACGTGCTCCAAGTCTCCAGCTATAAACTTTATTTCTTCACCTAGGAGGAAGGGACATATGGGAACCATGACAGTATGAACTTAATAAAAGCAGCGGGGAGACAACTCTGACCATTCATTGTGATTCCATTTTTTGGGTGAGAAGAGCAGGTTTCCCTCTTCCGCCAAAGAGCAAAATTAGCATCCTATCCTGCAGGACTGAGAGGGACAGAAACTGTTGACTAGTATCACGTGGTTGCTAGCCCCATTTAAGCCCCATGTCCAAAGCATCCTAGACTGTGGATGCTAAGAAACGATAAAGGTCACATTGATAGATGTTGCTGCTCTGCAACAGGGATTACTCCATCAGGACTATTCACATCTTGGGTAGTCCTGATGGGAGTTGCAGTCCAACAACATCTGGAGGGCTGCAAGTTGTTCTACGTGAGATGGACAGTCCATCTCCTCAACATTTTCCCTCTGTTTTAAGCTTCACGCACCCTTGATATCCTGATAGTTGCCGTTTGTGTGTGTGCTTGTATGTAAGGGTTTTGTGTGTGTGTGTGTGTGTGTCATCTTAACTCTTAACCGATGGAAAAAAATAATGGTCATTGTGCCAATCCTCTTCTTTTTTTAGAGTGTTAGTGCAAAGTTATTTATAGCATTTGAGCTTATCCCTCGTGACTCATGCTCTGCTTCTTTGTATCTTCATTTCTTATCATTTCCTTAATTAATTAGCTCAACTGATTACAGTATTTCATTTCTGGGCATCAAACATAATGATGGCACTGAATTGTGAAAAGTGGTACTGTTATATGCAGACCTAGGCCGCTCTTTTGCTCCATTAAAGTCAATGGAGTGTTCTTAGTTGAGAGGAGTAGTGTCACACTCTTGCTCAACAAAATTTTACTGGTTGCTGGAGAATGTAAGCAACAGGGAGGATGTTATAGCACCCATGTCCTGTTTGTGGGAATCCTATGGCATCTGGTTAGCTGCTCTGCAAACACAGGAGATTATTGCACAGACATTTTTTGGCCAATCTGGGCACAAGATTGGGCTGCAATGGGGGAAATGTCCCTAAGCTGTGCTTATCCTGCTGATTTTGGTAGTATGGAAACTTTCCATCCTTCAAAATTGGCTGGCTTGGGGACAAGTAGTGGCTAATTTACGTGAATTCAAATTGTCTCAATTCGAAATTGGGAGAAATTCCTCTCGTGTGATAAACTCCAGAGTCCAGATAAGTGCAACATCATGTGAAAGTCCCTCTCATGATGATCCAGGAAGGATGGGACAAAGACAGGACAAGGACATCCTTTTCCCATCAGATATTCTCCATGGTCTTTCACAAATGAGATTAAAGAAGTTTTGATAGTGAACTGTGAGTGTTACTAACCTGATTTTTTTTTTTTAAAAAAGGAGAGTAAATTTAAATATAAAGCAAGACAAAAAAATGCACCCCATTTGAAACTGAATGGCAAAAGCATTAACTAAAAAAGTAAAGCATCACTTTAAAAAAATGTAAAGCATCATTCATTGTTTCTTTTACACACCATTTGGAAACTATGACTAAAAATAAATTCCTGTTCTACAACGTGCTCAAAGCACAACAACGTGCTCCAAGTCTCCAGCTATAAACTTTATTTCTTCACCTAGGAGGAAGGGACATATGGGAACCATGACAGTATGAACTTAATAAAAGCAGCGGGGAGACAACTCTGACCATTCATTGTGATTCCATTTTTTGGGTGAGAAGAGCAGGTTTCCCTCTTCCGCCAAAGAGCAAAATTAGCATCCTATCCTGCAGGACTGAGAGGGACAGAAACTGTTGACTAGTATCACGTGGTTGCTAGCCCCATTTAAGCCCCATGTCCAAAGCATCCTAGACTGTGGATGCTAAGAAACGATAAAGGTCACATTGATAGATGTTGCTGCTCTGCAACAGGGATTACTCCATCAGGACTATTCACATCTTGGGTAGTCCTGATGGGAGTTGCAGTCCAACAACATCTGGAGGGCTGCAAGTTGTTCTACGTGAGATGGACAGTCCATCTCCTCAACATTTTCCCTCTCTGTTTTAAGCTTCATGCACCCTTGATATCCTGATAGTTGCCGTTTGTGTGTGTGCTTGTATGTAAGGGTTTTGTGTGTGTGTGTGTGTGTGTGTGTGTGTGTCATCTTAACTCTTAACCGATGGAAAAAAATAATGGTCATTGTGCCAATCCTCTTCTTTTTTTAGAGTGTTAGTGCAAAGTTATTTATAGCATTTGAGCTTATCCCTCGTGACTCATGCTCTGCTTCTTTGTATCTTCATTTCTTATCATTTCCTTAATTAATTAGCTCAACTGATTACAGTATTTCATTTCTGGGCATCAAACATAATGATGGCACTGAATTGTGAAAAGTGGTACTGTTATATGCAGACCTAGGCCGCTCTTTTGCTCCATTAAAGTCAATGGAGTGTTCTTAGTTGAGAGGAGTAGTGTCACACTCTTGCTCAACAAAATTTTACTGGTTGCTGGAGAATGTAAGCAACAGGGAGGATGTTATAGCACCCATGTTCTGTTTGTTTGATTCCTATGGCATCTGGTTAGCTGCTCTGCAAACACAGGAGATTATTGCACAGATATTTTTTTGGCCAATCTGGGCACAGAACGAGATTGGGCTGCAATGGGGGAAATGTCCCTGAGCTGTGCTTATCCTGCTGATTTTGGTAGTATGGAAACTTTCCATCCTTCAAAATTGGCTTGGGGACGAGTAGTGGTCGGCTGGCAGTGCAACAGCAATTTTATGTCCGATAACACCTGTTTCCCCCTGTTCTGGCGCAACCCCATCCCTTGCCTGGATCGGGGAGAAAAGTAAGTGCAATAATCTCCACGGTCTTCATCTGATCCAGCATGGCTGTTCATATGGCCATCTTAAAGACATTAACAAATAGTGAGAAGCCACTTAACCACTCAAGGAAGGATTCTATTCTCTTTTGCACATTAATTCTTCTCTTCAAATCAGCAACAGGTTGCAGTTTTAAAGAACTTCTTTATGAAGCTTTTGAGGAGCTTCCTTTGGCAATTGGCTAAATTAAAAATTACAGAGCTTTAGGAATTTAAATTCTGCCCTCTGCCTCTCATGGTTTGTGCAAGGGACTACATACTTTTTCTGGTTAAAATTTGGAGATTTCAGATACAGAAAACAACAATGCAAAGATATGCAGCTTCTCTTTCCACAATCATCAGGCTGTATGAGACTTGTAGACATGACAGGCTGGATGATAGGTACTGACCGGACCCACACTTGTTTTATTATGTTCTGTTTTTTGTTTTTGTTGTTGTTGTCGTCGTCACCCTTATGTTCCTCCAAGTCAATTCTGATTTATAGCAACACTCTCATAGGGTTTTCTTGGCAAGAATTATTTAGAGGAGGTTTGCCAAGGCCTTCCTCATAGGCTGTTAACTTATCCAAAGTCATCAGCAGGGTCTCTATGGTTGGATTAAATCCCTGGTCTCCTGAATTCTTAATCAATACGCAAACCTCTATACTACACTGGCTTTTTCTTCTACTCTTATAATTTTTGCTGGCCCCTGCACCACCCTCCTCACAGAGTCATTTTTTGCTCCTTTTTTCGGTGCCCTTGACTTCCTCTTTCTTTTCCCCTTTTGAGTTTCACAATATTCATGTCCTCTTTGCAAATGAAAGACAGCACTATTCAAGTTCTTCTTGTAAGTTCAAGACAGCTAAATAAGCAAAAACACTCGAGCCCGAATCCTCTTGGTTGCTTCAACTAGAATTTATATAAGTGGGATTTATATAAATGTTGTCTCAACATTCAACAATTAATTCTATAGGTCAACGACTAAGTGGGACTACCAAATGGATTCAGGCTCCAGTGTTGGTTTGTTCATTTAACAATTTTTATGCAAGCTCAGTCCCCAGGTCAAATTGTTGAGTTGCTTCCTCTATTCAAAAGCCAGGAAATTACAAATTCAGCAGGGAATTTTTCTCCCCAGTGCTCTAGGAAATATAGATCCAAACCGATAACTGCTCAAGTAAAACGTGGAGTGATAGGCAGTATGATAACACAAAATGAGCTGCAAAATTATTTTGGTATGCAATTTTTTTTTTTTTTTTTAGCAAACACATACACTCCTACATTTGTCCCTGAAACTATCAAATTAAAATTCTCCTGATGATTCCTTCTTGTGACAGCCTCTGACTGTGTTTTATCTGTGGTAGCAGCTTCTGGCAGAATATTCATCTCTTGAAACTTGTACAAAGTAAACAGCATGGCAGTCTGCTGGCTGTTGTCCAGTGGAAGAATACCAGCTGTTTAGAAGGGCCTGTAGCCTTATTTTCTTCTTTATGCAGTTTCAGTCTATGACAGAGGAACATATATCCCCAGTTAAGATGCATAGCACCCAAACCCTGCTAAGTTTTTTTTTTTTTTTTAATGGAGCAAGAAAACCTCTGGAGCACTTCTCACATGTATCCAGCAGTAAAAATATACACCCATAACAGATTCAATAAATAACAATTTCCTGAGACCAAGGCCGTGTCTACACAGGTCAAATGAAATGACAAACCTCACAACCTGTCCACACAATGTAGGGCCAAATCCCTGATTTTAGTGTATCCTGCCTTCACGATGGAGGGCTAGTTCCACACCAAAGCAGCCCTTTCCCTCCCTTAAACTGGTGTGAAAAACCCTCAACATTTCTTCCAGATTTTGCAGGAAAATCCAGAGCACTCCATAGCAACACTAGGTGGCTGTTTGCACATGTTGGTACTGCCACCGCTGACACAAATTGATCCCTCTGAGGTCACAATGAGGCAACCAGCCATATGATTGATGCTGGCTACCTCATTTCTGACCTCAGAGGGACTGACTCCTTGCAGCGGTGATGGTGCCCAGGTGAAACAGCAAGACACATGTGTAGGGAGCTACCCAGTGTTGTTCTGGAGTGCAGAAGTAATGGATGCACAGAATGCAGAGCAGCTCTGGAGCCAGAACACTCTGGAAGTGGTTGGTGTAGATGAGTCCCCTGAATTTGCTTCCTTAGGCAGTGCTTCACCCTGCCTCATGGAAAGGCTGGCCCTGCATTAACAAGGTGATCTGATGATGATGATGATGATGATGATGATGATGATATGATAATTTCTTACTCACCTATGGATCGAGGCAGGAGACAACAACAATTAAAAAAACAAACATCAATTAAAACACATTAGTTAAAACATGCATCAATTTAAAAGGACAACAAAGATGTGCACATACTAGAATAATCCACATCTAAAATTCATAATTTAAAATTTGCAGTGTAAAAATCATCTGGACAGACCTACTGGAAAAGACTAGTCTCCAATACTCTTTTAAATTCAGGCAGCGTGTGCAGCTGCCAAATCTGTTCCGGCAGGTCATTCCACAGTCTAGGGGTGATTTATTACTGGTGTAATATGATCACTCGTGGATATCCCAGTAATCAATCTGGCTGCCATGTTGTGAACTACCTGAAGTTTCCAAACTTGGTAACTTTGGGGCTGTACAAACCACCCAAAAGGGGTGGCCTGTAGGTGCCCAGAGAAGCGCCGGAATGGGGCCAGGGCTGCCTCACTGGCAGCCCCAGAGGCCCCAATCTGCCGCTTCTCCAGGCCACAGAGAAGCAGCAAATTGCCGCTTCTCTGTGGCCTGAAGTGGGGTGCAGCAGGCACCCTGGGCGCCCACTGCACGATCCACCATGGCCCCTTTCCCCTCAGGATCCTTGGTGCGGCTGTGTAAAGGCCTCGTCAAGGACAAGCAGCAAAAAGGAGCTCAGTTTTGGAGCTCCTTTTAGCACCGCTGAAAGGGTGCCATAGGCACCCTCCTGTGGTGCGATGCTGTCAGGTGCGTGCCACGTTATATAAATGTGGCACGCTCCATGATGCCATCATGGTGCGAGTATGGATGGAGCTTTAAAAAGATGGTGCCGTCCATATGCACTAGGGTTAGGGAGCGTGCAGATGCTGCACACTCCTTAACCCTAATCACATCCCACCAACGGCCCTTTTGGGTCATCTGTATCAGGCCTTAAGCTTTTGCTAAGATTAACTTGCATGTCAGATGGCTATAGGTAGAAGAGTTCCATAGATTCATCCTGTGTGAGGTTTGGCGGGCCTCTGCTTGAAGTAAATTGTCTTTTTGTATGGTGATACACTGGAACTGCAGCTGCTTAGCTGGTGCAGTCACAAGGTGAAGGGATCTTTGGGGCTTCTATGAGTAATACATTAACTCCACAACCTGATCTTTATGTGTGTACGCACTTGGGAGCAATGAGACTGTATTCATCATAGGCCATGGATAATATTGTTCCCCACTTGGTGTTACCTGCCTCGATCCAACACAGGGAGAGGCAGGATACTACTACTACTACTACTACTACTTACTTTCCCTTGAGCTCACCTTTCCTTCCTGCCCACTTGTTGTGATGGCTGGACCAAAACATCTTTCTGCCTTGGGCAATGCATCAAATGATGCTGTGAAGTGAGAAGCTGGGCCACCCTGGGTAGAACAAGTTGATCACAACTCATGGAAGTAAATAGGGGGTTATAACTTCAGGTTTTTTGGGGGAAAAATATTGTTAGGACAGTCAGAGACAGAGTGGAGATCAGTTAGGAAGAGAGGAACTGATAAGATCTGAATAAGTTGGTGTAGTGTTGTGGTTTGAGCATTGGACTAGGGTTCAAATCCCGTCTTGGACATGTAAACCCACTGGGTGACCTTGGGCAAGTCACACCCTCTCAGCCACAGAGGATGGTAATGGCAAACCCTCTCTGAAGAAACTTGTCAAGAAAACCCCATAATAGCTTCACCTTTGGGTAGCCATAAGGCAGAAATGACTTCAGGGCACACAAAAACAACACAAGTAGGAATGTGGAAAGAGTACAGAGAGTTCGTGCTTAACTTGTTTGTGATATAATAAACCTTACTGGTGTTATTTTCAACAATATCTGGCTGTTTTCATTTAAGAACTGTAAACTGGTCACATATTACCACACTGAACCCAGCAACCAACACACCCACTTGTCTTGTCAACTCTAAGCCCAAGCACCATATTCAAGGAGAGATCCTTAGAGTAGGAGGGTAAGGTGAGTGTCAACAAGAGCCCAAGAGATGGAACAGCAGGGCCAGCCTGGAGAGGGGTTCTATTGTCAATATCCTTTCCCAACCACTCCCCAATAATAATACCTAAAGCAGAAGTGGGAAATCTGTGGACCCCAGATGTGGGACTCCAGGTGCTGACATTTCTCACTATTAGTTAATCTGGCTAGAATGGATCAGAGTTGCAGTCCAACAACATCTGGATGGCATACTTTGCCCATCCCTGATCAAAGCCATTTTTGTATCTAAAGTACAGAATTCCAAAAGGGTCATTCTTTGCGGAAAGAATATAGATATAATTTAAACACCTAACCATATATATTTTTTTGCCTTTCACAACATCCTAAACGCAGCCTAATGGGAGAGCCAGCCTCACTCCACCTCTTTTGATGCCTGTGCATCTCCTATACTATTCAAATAGTTTATAAGTGCATGTGCTACATCATATGTAGGCTTGTTTCTCAGAGAACATGCACACACGTAATCATAATATAATCTGGGCTTGCCTGTATTGAATGTTAGAGATTTATGCTCTATTAAAAAATAATGCTCTTTTGGTTTCTGAGCATGTTGGAGGCAGGGCAAATGTCCTTGGGTGAAGAGGATGTGTGGGGTGAGAGTGGTAGGCAAGAGGACAGCAATACTCTCCTGGCATATCTCTCAGTCCTTGTATGTACGTGAAGCAGTTCATGTCCTGGTTCATCTGATCCAGTTCATAGTCTTTGCATATCTTCTGTCATTTATTGTTTCTCAGAATTTTCTTTATATCTGAAGCAAACAAAAAAGCAACACAAGATAAGAGGTGCTGAGTGTTTTACGTAATTAAGCTGATGTGATATTGAAAAGGTGCTGACAGCACAACTTGCAACATGTTTGGAGGAGTGTGCCAGTGACTGCCAGCACATCAAACATTGTTGAGCCACTGTATGTTTGAAGGACGTTGGAAAAGTCCCTTTGTACCTGCCAATTCACATACATTGAGCTCCTCTGTGTAAGATACACCGGAGCTTTCCATCAGTAGTATGACTTTTCTGGTCCTCCAGATGTCATTGGAGTGCCACGTCCATTTGCCTTTGCCAGGTTATCCCAGCAGATACCAAGGGCTCATTGTACTTTGGGTTAACACTTTGAGAGGAACTGCAGAGGAAAAGTGAGGTATTTGAGAGCAGTACAAAATTCTGGGGCACTTGTAGGGGTAGAGCGAGGGTATTTTTGCATGTATTCACATGTTTAAACCCAGCAACCAACCTGTCCAGTTTGCCCAGTACAGAGGTCACCTAGAGGCTCAAACATCTGTAGGTACTTTCCCCAAATCATGCCAATTTAAAAAAAGGATTTGGGGCAGTTCGGGGAATTTGATGGTTCCACGGGCCACAAAAGTGAGCTCCAGGGGCTCTACTGTGCCCACCACTGATAGAAAGGAATAGATATTTTGGACCAAGTTCACCAAGAATGCTTCTAAAAGATCTCACTTTCTCTATACTCTTTACGTTTCTTTTTTCTCTTAAGAATGCATGATGGAGCAACAGTGGAGTGCAGCCAATGTCATGTAAACAATATCCACTATGTGTGCCTTTGGAAAAAAAATCACACAGCAGTGGGAATAAACACCTTCTGCCAGGCCTTTGTTTTATTCAAAGCAGGAAATAATTTACCCTGAGATATTTGCTGTCTGTTCTTTGTAGTCAGCTCAGAACTGGAAGTTACTGTTTTGTTTCCTTTTGTTTTGCTTGTTGGAACAACTGCCTGGGAAGCACTTGTCAAGACATCCAGACTTATTATCCCAAGAGAAAAAGTGGACCATTAAGGTTAAGATGATCTGCCACAAATTGTTGGGCTCCAGCAGCTGTTTTTTCCCCCTTCACCTTGGATTTGGGTCCCAAGATTTGGCAAAGTCTGGAGGCTAGAAGTTACAATAATATAAGCAGTAACAAATCACTATTTTGTGTATGTGTTTGAGTGTGTGTGTGTGGGCAATGAATATACTGAAGTGCGGTGTAGTGGTTTAAGTGCTGGACTAGGATTATGGGAAACAGGGGTCTCATCTGTAGAAATCCACTGGGTGATCTTGGCCAAGTCACACTTTCTCAGCCTTAGAAGAAGGCAATGGCGAACCTCTTTTGAACCAATCTTACCAAGAAGAGTTTATGAAAAGGTTGTCATAAATCAAAGTTGACTTGAAGCTACATAATAACAATGAGGCCACATCTAAGTTACAGTCAAAAGGAACATAATAAGAGATAAACAGTGTTACTTTGAAAAACCTCACAATGAATAATGTTTTTCACCTTTAAAGTTACTATAAGTCATTTAACACATTTTAGAGACATTTGAACAGACATCTTCAAGTTTTATCCCATTCTCCCCCACTTGTAAATGGGTTCCACAATGAATTACTTTGTAAAAATAGTTTCAAAGTTCTGCCAAGGTATTTGATTTCCAGGAAGCCCTATGGTTGGACAACAAAACAGAAGATCTGGGAGATCTTCACCCTAGATCTGAAGTAACTGCCACAATTGTGGAAACTCAAGGTCAAACCTAGCTGTAACTAGCTATGCCACAGAAATGCAAAATGACTCAATGGACCTTATCAGATGGGAGGAATTTCTCTTTATTGTGAATGGAGTCAATTGGAGCCAATTCGAATTCACGTGAATTCGCTAGTTTAGCAAATTTACGTGAATTCCAATTGCATTCGGAATGTGTTCAGAATGACATCTCATTACCTGAAAATGACCCCTCATTGCCCGAAATTGCATGAGATGCTTTAATTCGCAATAACGTAAAACCCATGATTGCGTTAGGAATGTCCTGGGCCCAGTGCTATTCAATATCTTTATTAATGACTTGGATGAAATTATTGAGGGCCTAGTTATCAAATTTGCAGACAACACCAAATTAGGAGGAGTAGCTAATACCCCAGAGGACAGGATCAAAATTCTAAATGACCTGAATAGACTAGAAAGGTGGGCCAAAGCTAACAAAATGAAATTCAACACAGAGAAATGTAAAGTACTGCACTTGGGGAGGAAAAATGAAATGCACAGTTATAGGATGGGGGATATGTGGCTGAATGAGACAACATGTGAAAAGGATCTAGGAGTCCAAGTAGACCGCAAGTTGAACATGAGTCAACACTGAGATGCAGCAGCTAAAAAGGCCAATGTAATTTAGGCTGCATCAATAGAGGTATAGTGTCTAGATCAAGGGAAGTAATAGTACCACTCTATTCTACTTTGGTCAGGCTCCACTTGGAATACTGTGTCCAGTTCTGGGCACCACAATTCAAAAAGGATGTGGAGAAACTGGAGTGTGTCCAAAGGAGGGCGACTAAAATGGTGAAGGGTCTGGAAATTATGCCCTATGAGGAACGATTTAGGAAGCTGGGGATGTTTAGCCTGGAGAAGAGAAGGTTAAGAGGTGATATGATAGCCCTGTTTAAATACTTGAAGGGATGTCACATTGAGGAGGAAAAAGCTTGTTTTCTGCTGCTCCAGAGAACAGGACCCGGAACAATGGTTGCAAGTTCCAGGAAAAGAGATTCCATCTCAACATTAGGAGGAACTTCCTGACAGTAAGGGCTGTTCTACAGTGGAATACACTCCCTCGGAGTGTAGTGGAGTTTCCTTCCTTGGAGGTCTTTAAGTACTGTAGAGGCTGGATGGCCATCTGTTGGGGATGCTTTGATGGAGAGTTCCTGCATGGCAGGAGGTTGGACTGGATGGCCCTTGTGGTCTCTTCCAACTCTGTGATTCTATGATTCTATGACTTCCCTTTTGCCCGAAATTGCGTGAGATACTTTAATTCGCAATAATGTGAAACCCCATGATTGCGTTCAAATTGCTATTAGATTATACTTCCAATTTCCAACATCTGATAAGGTCTAATGAGAACTGGCAGGTGCATATTTCTTGCATGTATAGCAAATGTTAATTTGCATATGTGATTCAAATTGAGTTAATTGATATTTACTGTACCTCTACCGTTTGCACAGTTGGTGCAAGGAGAGGAGGGGTATTTCTTACATAAGCTTTCAGTACTGTTAACTAGTCTAAAAGCATCTGTCTGTCTGTCTGTCTGTCTATCTAAAAGTAAAAGCCTTCTCAGAGGCTAAGGAATGTGGCTCTGGAAGTGCTCATACACAATCACACAACATTGCACAGGATTCAATGGTGTATGAAATCTTGTATGAAATCTTCAAGTAACAGAAAGCCTTCTTCTCTAAACTTTGAACACCAGGATTGTAATTTGGTGAGCATATTATAAACTTTAGCAGCTCAGTTCAGTTACCATTAATCATAGTGGTGTCATGGATTCTGGGCATGGATAATTTCTTCTCCCCTACCCTGGGTTTTAAAAATGTTATATCTCTCACACTTTTATTTTACTGGGAGTGATATAATCTGCAGGGATGGAAAGGCAGTAAATCATGAGAGAGAAAATATGCTACAGACTCTAGGGACCTTATCAGATGGGAGGGATGTCTCTTTATTGCAAATGGAGCCAATGCGAATTCACGTGAATTCGTCAGTTTAGCGAATTCATGTGAATTCCTATTGCATTCAGAATGACTTCCCATTACCCAAAAGTGACCCCCCCATAGCCCGAAATTGCGTGAGATGCTTTAATTCGCAATTACGTGAAACCCCATGATTGCATTCGGATTGCCATTGGATTATACTTTCAGTTTCCGAAGTCTGATAAGGTCCTAGGATTTGAATTGGGTATGCCACAGAATCTTCTGTTAGCTGCTGTTCAGAGTTCAGCTTTTCTAGCTTCAGACCAATAATTAAAATGAAATGGAGAAAAAGCGAGAGCGAGAGAGCGAGTGAGAGAATTATTGCTTGGAAAAGTTTTGAACTACATCTCCCATAATCACCCTCCCAGTTATAGAGCTGTAGTCCAAACTGATCCCAGCTTGTCTTCTTCACAGTATCTTCTTCATAAACCATACCAAGCTACCTACCCCCTCCCCATGTGACATTTTCTATTTTAGGTTTGACATGTTTGATCCAGTCATTTGCAAAAACAACATACAATTGCAACATCTTAACGGCAAGAAGAGCTTCCTATGTTGCTTGCTAGCCCTTTCCAATGTCAAGATGCACAGACTTTATTATACCCTGCTGTCCAACTGCACTGCAGCAATAAAGCAATAAAACAATAAAAGTTCCACAACATCAAATTTCAGATTGAAGTTACTGGGATGGGTGAACTCCTCTTCTTGTGTAGGATGAGACATTTTCATTATGTCATACTTCTCATGCAGAGAGAATAGTAAATATGTTTCCTGCCCTTCCTCAGGCATGAGAAGAATCATGCAATCATTTTACATCCCAGTTCAAATGGATGAATGGGGGAAAGGGTGGACTAAAGATATAATACCCTAAAGGCACCAGATCCTATTTGATCTTGGAGGCTAAGCAGGCCCAGCCCTGATTAGTACTTGGATAGGAGACTGCCAATGAATACCAGATGCTGGAGGCTATATTTCAGAGGAAGAAATTGAAATTCATGGGGTTGCCTTAATTTGAAAGTACATAAACATAAAAACATGCGTACACGCACAGTTTATATGAGTGGATTGTCAACTTGTTGGCTGGGCAGGCCAACACACTAGGTGGGCAACTATGCTGTGGATACACATTGGAATATGAGGCAAATTGTTGTGTGCCTTGAAGTCATCTCTGATGTATGACAACTGGTTTCTTGGCAAGATCTGTTCAGAATAGATTTGCCTTTGCTTTCATCTAAGGCAGAGAGGGTGTGAATTGCCAGTGGGTTTCTGTGGCCAAGTGGAGATTTGAACTCTGGTCTCCAGAATCTTAGTCCACTGCCAAACTGCT
Source organism: Urosaurus nigricauda (assembly GCA_034509955.1). Taxonomy (NCBI): domain Eukaryota; kingdom Metazoa; phylum Chordata; class Lepidosauria; order Squamata; family Phrynosomatidae; genus Urosaurus; species Urosaurus nigricauda. Next base: position 120,411,014 of record JAOEGL010000004.1, on the reverse strand, counting down.
ACACCACTGCTGGCTTCATGAGTCTATGAGGCAAATAGAGTAAAGCAAAGCTGGCATGTTTATGCTCCATTTCACTTCTCATGTGTGCTCCACACACATTCTATGCACACTGTATAGGGCCTGGATAGGACTTGAATTTTGTTATTAATACTATACTACAGGTGCAATTAGAATGAAGGTTAATTGAACAGAATGGAACTTGCTTCTGCGGAGACATGTACAGAACTGCTTGGCTCATGGCTTTTTCAGGCATGTGTGTGTTGGGGCAGTGCATTTGTCAAACTGTAGTATATAACCTCTCTGAAAGCATCTTTTTTGCTATTTTTCTTTGCCACACTCTAGGCTTCCTGAAGTGGCTTATTCAATGTCATTGATACACTTGGCTTCTCAGTGCCTTTGCAAAATACTTGTTATTGTTTATGTGTGTGTGTGTGTGTACCTTCAAGTCATGCCTAATTTATGGCGAACATATCACAGAGTTTTCTGGGGCTAAGAGTGTGTGACTCACCCAAGGTCACCCGGGTGGGTTTCCATGGCTGAGAGGTGAATTGAACCCTGATATCCAGAGTTATAATCCAACGCTTGAACCACTGTGTGATGCTGTTATGAGACCCCAGTCTGAATATTTACTCAGCTCTGTATCAACTGCTATTTGGTCCGGGATTTATTAACTCCCAGATGGTATCCTGCTATAGACCCAGCTTGTGGTTTGTTGTGTAAATTTATGTGGGTTGGAAGCATACTAAGAAAGCTTATTTATATACCCTAGCCTGTTGCCAAGTATATAGACGTAAGGAACATGTATTGTGTGAACCATCTAATCATTGATGTTAGACTCTTTCAAACGGGGAGGAATTTCTCCCAACTCCGAATGGAGCCAATGCGGATTTATGTAAATTCGCTTGTTTAGCGAATTTACATGAACCCCTGCTCCGTTCGGAATTACTTCCCATTACCCGAAAATAACCCCCTCCTGCCCGAATTTGCATGCGAAGCTTTAATTCGCAATAACGTAAAACCCATGATTGCATTCGAATTGGCTTCCCTCTTGCCCGAATTTGCATGCGAAGAGTTAATTCGCAATAACGTAAAACCCATGATTGCATTCGAATTGACCTTAAATTATACTTCCAATTTAGCCTTGTATGAAAGAGTCCATTGTCACCAGCAATTTTCTCTACCACAGCAACATATTCTCTATAGCAAACACAAATTCAGGATTATACTGCCCAGTTCACATATTTTTTACACTAGTGTGTGACCTTTAATGATACAAAATGGCCTCTTGATCATGAACAACAAGATGGACTTTGATGAACCTAGTCCAGCACCCCTCCCCCCTTTTTTGTATTGTATTTAAATTGTATTTTTTTTAGAAATTTCGTCTTGTTGTGAGCAGTCATCTTTGGGAGAAAAGGGGTAGAAAGAAGGAACGAACTGGACGTGTTTAATTAGGAGGCCATTTTCTGGATCCTAGGGATCCTTCTGGTGTTGGCAGATCCCATAGGAATGGGGTGGAGGATTTAACCTACCTTATCCCTGTGACTCTCTGCAAGATGGAGGAGACATGGGGGGGGGGCTATTCTGGGGTCACTGAAGGAGGAAGGGACAACCTCAGCACTGGATTATCAGTAGTGCAACTAGATCAAAAGGTCCAGAGCCACCAGTTATTACGGTAGGAGTCCCATATTGTGGCTGTGCTGTCCACACATGTATGTATGTAGGCACATACACACATTCATAGAGACACATCTTGTACTGTGATGCTCTTCTTGAGAGAGCTGGTTTTAGAGAGATGGGAGCTGCAGGTTGCTCTTTCTTCATCCTCCCCAAGGCTCGGTGGCAGCTGTCACCCATCCTGGCTCCAATTTTATGGCCTCTGAGAGTTTGCCCTTGCTTACACAAGCTCGGAAAAAGCTGTGGTGATGCCTCAAACTGAAGGCCTGAAAGTCACTGGCTCTGCCTCTCCCTTCCACATGGAGTGCGCCTTGCTTAACAGTGCCATCAAACCTGATCTACTGTGGCATGAAGCAAGCCCTCCAATGGAGCAGTATAAATATGTCCACAAAAGGGCCCCTGTTTTTGGAAGTGTTCCATCCACTTGCTCTGGCCTTTGAGAAGCTGACCCCTGCTCCTCAGGGACCCCAATGGGGAGTGCTGCTTCAGCATTGCCCATCAGTGGTGCAGAAGTCACAATATCGGCTATTCCAGAGAAATAGAGGAGGTGGATTTAGTCTCTTAGGTTTTCCAGGGGCATCTAGGGACCCCATTTCAAAGGCATCTAATTTGGTGGTCATCACTATATTTTGGGGCCAAATTTAATTGAATCCTGCCTTTCTGCCAAAATAGGGACCTAAGGCACATTATAGCAGAGTTAAAATAAGGCACAACTAAGAAAACGTTTAAAATTCTTACATGAATTAGAGTGTTAAAACATCAGTAACACACACAAACAAACAAACACACAACATAAAAATAAAAGATAAATATGCAGCCCCCCTCCAATAAAAAGAGCTTTCATAACCTATTACTCACCCAATAGCTCATTTACACCAAAAGTTTGGTTTTGGCAGAGGGAGAGCAGGGAGGGGGACCAAACTGGCCTCTTGTGTGATGGTGGGAGGGAACTCTCCAAATTCCATTGTGTAGCTGCACACTGTGTAACGAAGTAGATGGCTACTTACTACTCAAAGATAATGAAAAATGTTTGTCATCCCTCCCCTGCACCTCCTCAAGTGGGGCTGTAAATAACTATTTTTGCTGGCAGTACAAAGACAGACAGCACACTATTGAAATTTCCCCGAAGAGTCTTGGAATTACCAGAAGTCATTTTTAGGTTATTGTGCTAATGCTGTTTTGGAAACAGTGCTGTTTTTATCTGTGCTTCATCCACATCAGCTCCACATACACTTTTGTAAATAAACCAGTAATTCAGTGCCCATCCAAGACATAAAGGTGGCCTCTCCTTTATCCAATATTCTGAAATCCAAAATACTCCAAAAATTAAAACATTTTTATGGGTGGCTGAGATTTGCTGTCTGATGGTTCAAGGAACATAAATGTTGTTTCATGCATAAAATTATTTAAAAATATTGTAAAAAGTTTCATCTCTAAGATATCTTATTATGTATATATATATATATATATATATGCAAATACAGGTATTCCAAGATCCAAAACAATCTGAAATCCAGAACACCTCTTCTTTTTACTGTGTGTTTTTAAGTTGTTTCCGACTTAAGGCGAAACTATCTTGGGGTTTTTGTGGCAAATTTTGTTCAGAGGAGGTTTGTCATTGCCTTCCCCTGAGACTGAGCGCATGTGACTTGCCCAAGATCATCCAGTGGGTTTCATGGTCAAGCTGAGAATGGTGCCAACCATTTCAGATGGGGATACTCAATCTGTTTATTGCTGCCTGAATTAAAGAAAAAGATGAAGCTCTTGTAATACCATGTACAAAGACTATTGGATTCTGCCCCTCCTCTCTTGTCCTTTCTGCTGAATTAATTGAATGCAAACTACTTTTCCACTTTGAACTCAGTTTGCAGCAACTACAATAAACTGAGGACAAAGGGGGAAAGTGGGGGAGAACAACAGAGGATTATTAAGACTATCCTTCCAAACCAGGACGGTTGGAGAGTATGTCTGACTAATGGCAGGCAGTCCTTGAGTTTATTAGACAAGACACTATAAATCTCCAGTATTCTTTCCCTGAAAAGAAAAGGACACAGAAAAAGACTGTCCCTGCCTGGAATTTCTTCTTTTTGTGAGGACTGAGAGGGGGCAACAAGGGTTGAATGTGCAAGCTAATTTCTTGTAAACTGGACTTTGTGTTTGACAGTTGAGAGTGCATGCATGCATTTCCTCGGATTGAGAGCAAACTGACATTTACATGGGCCTCTATGGAAGATGTAGCTTTTACAGAAAACAAAATGAAACAGATCCCCCCCCCCAACCTGTTTCTGTTTTGACCTGGCTCATACTGTATTTAAGGCACTGGGTGCCAACAGGAAGAAATAAATACGTCAATTGGCATGGGTTGGCATGACGTTTATGCAAGCCAGAACTGTAACCATCCCGTTTCCCCTTTCTCAAGCGCGATCTATGGCGATCTATGCTTGAGAAATCTCTTTGTGTGGGAACAAAAGGCCCTTATAGCACATCTGTTATGAGTAATAATGCTAGTTCTAGTTCTGCTAGAGAACATAATGGAGCTATTCTATTATAGAAACAGACATATAGGTATATATGCTGAACAGTCCAGTCATCCATTAACAATGTGGATTGGCATCACTGAAAAACCATAAGCATCTTAGCTTATTTTCACTGTTAAACTTACTCATATTTTGAAAAAAAAAATGGTTTACTATGTTAAGTGTAAAATGGTAAGTGTAAGGGACCAATCTCATTACTTCGCTTTGCCTCCTGGGCTGTTTTAGGTCCAGGAGTGGCCTTTATTTGTCCTGGAAGCAAACCAGAATCCAATTTCTATTATTTTCTTTCTTCCTAATTAAAAGCTTCTCTTCGGCCTCCTGAGAGCCAGCATGATGGAGTGGTTTCAGTGATGGACTATGACTGTATAACTTTGAAGACCAGGGTTCAATTCCCCACTCAGCCGTGAAACCCACTGGGTGACCTTGGACAAATAACATGCTCTGGGCATCAGGACAAGGCAATGGCAAACCTCCTCTGAACAAATCTTGCAAAAAAAAAAAAAAAAAAAACCACGATAAGTTTGTATTTGTTATTGTCATTGTGGGCTTTCATTTTCAACTTATGGCAACCCCAAGGTGAATCTATCATGGGGTTTTCTTGGCAAGATTTGTTCAGAGGTAGCCTTTGCCTTCTTCTGAGACTGAGAGCATGTGACTTGCCCAAGGTCACTTGCCCACTTGCCTAAGGTTTGCCTTAGGGTGGCCATAAGTCAGAAGTGACTTGAAGGCACATAACAACAAATATGGGCCTAAAACACTCCAATAGGCTAAAAACCTAGTAAAACTGTGAATGTTTTCAGAAGGGCCTTTCCCAAAAGTCCTGGCCAGTTTGTACAGGAAGATATGGTCTGCCATAAAGCCTGGACCTGAGCCATATGGGGCATCATTGGCCATCATGATCACTTTGAATTGTGTCCAGAAACAAAATGGCAACCAGGGGAGCTTTTTTTTAGCAGGGGCATGGTATGATCTCTATAACCTGCCCCAGTTAATAGCCTGGTTGAAGCTCTTTGGACCAGTTGAAGTTTCTGAAGACAACCCCTGGTAGAGCATGTTACACTAGTCAAATTGGGAGGTAACCAGGGCATGTACCACTGAGGCCAGATCTGGCATTTCAAGGAGTGGGTGAAGCTGGCACACAAGTTTTAAATAAGCAAAAACACTCCTGGTCACTGCAGAGACTTGGGCCTCCAGGTTCGGAGTTGAGTCCAGGAGTAGCCCCAAACTGCAAACCTGCATTTTCAACAGGGGTGTAACCTCATCTAACAGAAGCTAAATCCCCATTCCCTGATCTGCCTTCTGACTGACCAGGAGCACCTGTCTTGTCTGGATTAAGTTTCATCCAGTCTATTCCTGACGACAGACAATGGTTTAGGGCCAGGACAGCCTCCTTGAATGGAGGGGGAAAGGAGCAGTAGAGTAGAGCATCATCTGCATATTGATGGCACCATGCCCCAAAACTCTGAATGACTTCTCCCAGTGATTTCATGTATACATTGAATAGCATAGGGGACAACACAGAACCCTGAGGGGCCCCACAGGTCAATGGTATGGTGGTTGAGCAGAAGTCCCCCAGGACCACCTTCTGGGTTTGCCCCTCCAGAAAGAAATGGAGCCACAGTAAAACAGCACCTCAAATTCCCTTCCCAGAGAGGCAACTCAGAAGGATATCACAGTCGATGGCTTTGAAAGTCACTGGGAGGTCCAGCAGAACTAATATGGACACACACACCCTGTCCAGTTCCCTGTGTAGGTCATCAACCAACCATGGTATTGCCCTACACAAAGCTCTAGATTGTTCCTCCTGACCTCAGCACATTCATTCTTTTTTCTTTCCAATGTCTAGTCCTTTAGCTCCAAAAACTGTGTGCCATATAAAAACTGTTAGAGTTAAACTAAACTAATGAAATAATCAAATGCTTGTAAGAACAGTCAGAGGCCTGCAGGATCAGACCAAAGGTCTGTCTAATCAAGCATCCTGCTTCCCAGAGTGGCCAGCCAGAATGTTGTGGGCAGTGGATTGCCAAAATGTTAGGATACAAGGGCAGTAATGTTGGATTGGGACTCTGGAGACTAGGGTTTGAATCGTCACAGCAATGGAAACCCACTGGCAAGTCACACTCTCAAAGCCTGTGAAGGAGGCAAATGCAACCCCACCCCCTTGAACAACTCTTGACAAGGAAGCCCTGTGATGGGGTCATCTTAGGGTTGCCATAAGTTGGAAACAATTTAAAAAGCCTGGAGATGAGAAGATTAAGAGGCCTTCCTTATTTCACGGCCCTGTTTTAAAGATGGAGCAAGATTGTTTTCTGCAGCTCCAAAGAATAGGAAAAAGATTCTACCTCAATAATAGAAAGAAATTCCTGACAGAAAGAGCACATTCCCTTGAAGTGTGGTGGAGTCACATTATTTGGAGGTTTCTAAACAAAGGCTGGATAGCCATCTGTTGGGGATGCTTTGATTGTGCATTCTTGCATGGCCAAAGGGTCTCTCATGTGGGGGAATTAATTAGCTCAAATGCTGCCAAGAGGAGGTCCTAACAAAGCCTTTAAGCAGAGACCAGGTCCCTATATGTATACCAGAGGTTGCCACAAAACCAAGAGAATAAAGCACTGATACCAATTAGATTCCAATAACTATATATCCTTTATTAGGAAACACACAATATTGGGAAAGCATACACACACACACACTAGCAGGAGGGAAGGGTTTAGGAAGAGAGGCACCACTAGGGAATACTACCTTATAAGTCTTCTCCAGGAAGTCTGATGGTACGTGGATAGATGATGGGATACGGCCGCTGGAACTTGGGGAAGATGGCCAAGGGAGCTAGGATCAGAGTTCAGACTGTTGTGAACCAGGGAGCAAGCAGATACTAGCATCCACATGGGGCTCCAACTCAGGGTCTTTTATAGGGTGGAACATATCCTGGGGCTCCTAGATAGTCTTGGACAAAGGCTCTGATGGCTTGGGCTTTCTTAAACTAAAAGCGGGTAATGTGTAACACAATGCATTAGATCTGGACACAATTCGGAGGGGAGTCTGACTTGTATAGCCAAGTAGTTAGGCTGATGGTTGGCCCATTAAGTGTGAGGCCGATTCTGTTGTCTTATTCAGAAGGGCAGTGGTGATTCTGGTTTGGGGACTCCCAAACTTCCTATAGAGATTTCCTTACCAGGGACTCTGCGCCTCCAAGCGGCCTTGCCTACGTGACCTCCTCACTTGAGGCTGATGTCTGGTCCTTGCATAGGTCAGTCAGGGGTCATAGTACAGTCCACATGTCCCCAAAATTTTATTAAAAGCACTTATGGTAACAACCCTTGAGATTTGTTCCAACTCTATGATTCTATGAAGGGGCACAACAACAAGCTTTCTCCTGCTCTTATTTGGTACTGACTGGATTACAGGCATTTTCCTCTGATGCTGGGGAGAGTATATAAACAACATGATCAGTAGCAACTTTATACTCCAATGGCAACATTATCCTCCATGAATTTTTTAATACTCTTTTAAGGCCATCCAAGTTGATGGCCAGCATCACATCTTCTAGAAGCACATGCCAGAGCTATCCCCAGTATGAAGAAAGATGTGATGTAAGTTCAAAGTGACCCACCCGCTGAAGAGGCTGCCCTATCTCACTGCATTATTTGCTGGCCTATTCCTCTCTCCTTCTGTTCTGTTTCTTCTACATCTCTACACGGGGTGAGACTGGTTTACTCAATCTTACCCAATGCATGCAACATCCATGAAACCCAGAATCTGCTGCCTGAGGTGGATGTTTCTGTTTCACTCATGATAATCTGGTGATATGATAATGGTGTGGCTCCACGGTTACATTGGAGAGGCGTGTGTGTGTGTGTATGCGTGTGAAGGATGATGTGAGCATCAGCCTAGCAGAAATCAGGGAATCAGTGGGCTAGATGAAATGAGAAGTGGCACTAACTGTGGATGCCTTGTTAACATGGTGTGAGTTTCATCAGTCATGTTTGAAATGGAAGCATCGATGTATCCATCCCTAATCAATGTGAGATATGCAAATAATTCTGGTGTTATGTAACAACCTTTTTTAAAATAATAAGTGAGATAGTGTTTGTGTGGAATTCAGGAGCTGTATGGATTTAGTAGCCTTTGTGTGCAGTGATGTGGGTCAAATGACAAAGCAGAGAGCACAAAAGAGAGATTGGAAGAGAATTATTAAAGTTAAACAATGGAATTGTATATCATTGATTCAGCAACACAGCAGTTTTCATATGACTATGTACTCAAGCATTTGCAGGCTTTGTGTTGCATAAGGGATGCATTCTGGTAATGTGCTCAGAGACAGCATAGCACGCTAATTGTACATACAGAATATGTGATCCCACAAATGCCTAGATCAGTGCTGGATTTGTTGGATTACTTGAGTCTCTAATGCTTGCAAAGAAGAAGAACAGCCATGAGGTAGTGACTTTTTAAAAATAAAATCAAATTAAAAAGCATATAATGCATGCCAGCCATTTATAAACAGAGGCCAATGTAAGCTGAATGAAAACACTGGTCTTTTTGCACATTTATCAGCCATTTTTAAGGCTGTGAAGAGATGAATGATATAACAGGAAAGTTTGCATGCTGTGTGCTCAGGTTATATGCTCTCCAAATTATTTGCACAAACAGCATAAATAGGGGTTTGTATCCATGGCCTCATCATGGTACATATTGCCTCTACTTAGACACTATTCACCATTCAGTGTAAAATGCTGAGGCTTAAATCCAATTATTAATCCTGGCTCAAATAGAGCCACTTGGGCTGGATCCACTCTAGCAAAACAAAACAAAACAAAACAAAACAACACCCATCTTGATTATGGTGCTGTTGGAACACACAACATATGACCCTTTTCACAGTGAAAGGGCTTCTTTTGGGCTTTATTGTGATTAAGAAAAACTCACTTTTTACTCAGCAGTTTCTGGGAAAAACCAGAATGTGTGTAATGTGGGTCTCTTGTATGTAGTGTTTGGGATTCAGATTGCTTTCTCTACTTCTAAAAAGTCCTGGCCTTCAGAAGTACTTGGGGCTGGGGTGGGGTAAATAATAAAGGAGAGTGGGAGAAACTGTGTCAGCCAAACATCACACCAAGAAGAAGGAATGTGTGAAAATTGGAGCATATGTGACCAAGCAACATCAGAGTGTGGTCAAAATGGCAAAAGTTATCAATGAGAAAGAACACAAAAGCTAGAAGGGACTGCAACAGTCTCCTTTTGCCAGTCCCCACTAGGTGCTGTAGGCTATATTTCAGAGGAAGGAACTGGCAAGACAGCCTCTGAGTATCCCTTGCCTAAGAAAACCCTATGAAATCCATGGTGTCACTGTAAGTTTACAGGTGACTTGAAGACACTCACACACTGGAAAGGGCAAGATCCTGCCCCATTTCTCTTCCTGTACTGTGTTGCATGTAAACTGTTTTTAAAATTTGAATTCAGTTTGAGCAATTAAAGTAACCTGAGGACAAAGAGGGAAGAGAAACTGGAGCATTTTAAAATCAGTCAAAAAGTGGAATGGCACAGGATAGCTGAAGGATATGATTTCAGAATGGGGAATTTTCCCCTTTAGAATGGGAAAAAAACTGTGCAAAACCTAGGACACCTATCAAATGGTGGCATTATGGAGAAGGAAACATGGCAATCTGGGAGCATTTGAGGCCCAAGATTCAGCAATAGACCTTATGCTTCCATAACCCTCCTCAAACTAATTTTTAATATGGGTTTCACATAGTTCAGTCTTCCCTGACTAGATGCCTTCAAGATGGACAGCAGTTCCCATCATCTTGGCCAATGTGTGGGGCTTTCAGGGAAAGATGCTATGGGAAGGGCATCTACAGAAAATATATGTGTTGGAAGGACTCAGAGTGAGACCCTGAGGATAATAAAGTGGAGGTGGAAGGAGGCAGAAGGTTAGAGTCCTGGGGGCAGTGGGGTGGTTGGTGTGTAGGACATATTCCCTGCCACAGTTGATGCCACCCCATACGATGGAATTTGGGGGTATAATGCAATGGCAATCCGAACGCAATCATGGGGTTTCACATTATTGCGAATGAGTGTATCTCACACAATTTCGGGCAATGGGGGGGGGGTCATTTTCGGGAAATGGGAAGTCATTCTGAATGCATTCCGAACGCAATCAGATTGGCTCAATTCAAAATTGGGAGAAATTCCTCCCGTGTGATAAACTCCCCAGTCTTCAGCTGTGCTAAACCACAAGTAACTAAACACTGGGGAATTATCTGAGATACATACATTGGTGAACTAGATAAAAGAAGCATAAGCTAAATAAGGCAGAATCTTACAGACAGGGCAGATTGCAAAGAAAGAAGAGTGCATCCCCTCTCCTCTGTCTTTTGCGGTAGTAAGTAACTTGCATTGTAGCTGTTGTGGTTTGTGTACTGTACATTCTGACTATTCCAAAGTTGTAGATGCCTTAAGACAGGCTTACAGAACACATCTAATTTCTCATATTTGTTATCATCAAGGAGAGTATGTGATAAAAACCACCAGCCAAACACCATATGAAAGTTATTTCCTCTTGCTTGTTTTTGTTATGATCCCAGTTCTAAGAATCAAAATAGAAAAAGAGGAGGACATATAGTGGAAGGGGATTTTTAAAAATAATAGGAACAGATTTTAATGAAGGGTGCCAAATGTTATTATTAGCTTCATTATAGGTTCACTGTCCTCTGGAGAGCTAATTAAACATGCTTTTCACCACCACTTTGTCACAATATCCTTACTATTGTGGTACATTATGTTACACCTGCAACTCCATTAGCCCATTTCTGTACTCTGGAGCTCTTGAATATACGTGAAATCCATCTTGACATCAAAATGTAGGACATCATGCAAATCGACAGCAGTTGGATATCAGAAACCCTCATTTGAAGCTAATGGTTACTTGCTTTCCAGATGTGGGTGTAATCTAGAGATGTAAAACTTCACTTTTCATTCTTGCACACAAGAATCAAGGATTTAAAATGTTTGCTCCAAAACAGGATTGGCCTAAGACATTTTGCTTCCCGAGAAAGGTAACTAAATAGCAGTGCCTCCCCACAACTTGAGTTAAGGTGAATATCATCCATATCCAGTCAATTTATTTTGGCACAAAGATCACAAAATCATTCAATTGCTTCTTTCTGAGCAATAGAAATAGGATAGACATAATTAAATAAATAACAAATCTGTAGCTTGTTAATTTAGCCAAAATGTGCTGCTTGAAATGATTTCTTCATTCTGCTTAGTGGTAGTACTGGCCTTACCTCCAATTAGAAAAATCCAGGAGAAAGATTCTAACCCAGTCTTCTCCTTGACTGGCTTGTTTCCCAATTAAAGGGAGGCTTATGTAAAGGGATATTCAAAATAGTCTTTGTCTATCTGCTTCCCCAGACTGGTAGAATCCACAGCACACCCTGATTCTACTATATATCTGGACCAGACAATAGAAAACTGACTGAAGAGCACAGACTTCAGCTTTTTAGGTTAATTATCATGGTGCATACCGTTATCCTGTTTAGTCTAAATGTTAGACTTAGTAAATGGTACTTATCTTTTGTTTCTTCTAGGTTCCTAATAATTATGGTGTCGTTCCATTCACTATGTTTTTTTTTTCTATTGATGATTATAATGTTTAATTATTGGTTACATTTACCGTCAGTGGTTTTAAAATATATATAGAAAGGAACCAATTCTAGCTGGCATGATTCCAAGGAGATAAGCCTAATGACAACTTCTATGAGAGAATACGGTTGGATTGTTTTTGTTTTCTATCTCAGACAATCAGTTGTGCTGATTATGAAGATCCAAACAATGTGCTATGGTTCTTTCTATGTTTTTAAAATGTCTGTTGAAGTAGCCACTTTTTTTCAAGGAAGAAGAAACCTTGTAGTTTCAATCTGGGATGTCACCAACATGGACTGAGATCTGTGGCATTTTTACAGAATCAACACGTACTTACCACCCTTCTCCTCCCCTGCAAGCTAACACCATATTCAAGTTTAATACTTATCACCCCCATACATCATGTTCTTTAATTTGGGGTCCTCTGGATATGTTTGTTGACAACTGTCATTATCATCAGCCAACAGGGGATGGTGAGAGTTGTTGTCCAACATACCTGGAAGGCACCCTGTTGGGGAAGAATGGAGTATCCACTATGACCAGTTTAGGACCATGGACAAAGGTTTCATATCACATAACCTTAGTACTTATCACATGAATTCATTTCCTATTGCAGGGACCGAATCATCAAATGTGATCATCACAGTGATGCCCTTGGATGTGTGAACCAGCTCTTACTCTGAATCACTAGAACTAATACGTTTGTTGATTGCTGTATTATAAATTTTGTTAGAATTTTGTCCATTGGTTAGGACTACTCCGAACTAGAGTAGATGCACTGAATCAATGAGGTGCGTATAAGTATTGATTTACCACAATCTTACTCATTCAGTAGGTCTACAGTGGTTGGAGCTAACAATTGGATCAAGGCCCATGTGCAGATTTTTGAAAATGTGTAAGCATTCATGATGTTGATTGTTCTTAAGCATTAAGGAATTTACTTCACCTTGTTGTTGTCATGTGCCTTCAAGTCCTTTTTGACTTACGGTAACCCTAAGCTGATCCTATCACAGGATTTTCTTGGCAAGATTTCTTCAGAGAGGGTTTGCCTTTGCCTCCCTCTGAGGCTAAGAGAGTGTGACTTGCTTAAGGTCACCCAGTGGGTTTCAATGGTTTAGCAGGGATTCAAAACTAGAGACCTAGTGCGACATTCAAACAGGTACATCACACTGGTTCTATCCACTTTACCTACTCCTTTCTCTAGTGTTATTTTATGTTGTCCTGATTCAGGGAAGAAGTAATAAAGTGAAAAGTTATTGTGCTCCATATTTTTTTGTGTGATCTCAGGCCTTCAGACTGTGAACTTCAAGGTATCAATGTTGTGTAAGTACCTTTGGAGGAAAAAAAATCAGACATGTCTATAAAATCTGCTGCTAGGCAGAGATTAAACAGGCTAGACTGGTTGTGTTCCTTGCTTCCTTCAACTTTGCCCTCAAATTTAGCCAGAGGACCAGTGTTAAATGCATGTATATTTACACACACCAGTAGTAAATATAGGTATGTGAGAAACTTCTCCCTTTGCCCTTCTTTTGGTGATACAGCTGGTTCAGTCCAAGTATCTGTCAAAGAGTGATGGCCCAACTTCAAACCCCCAATTGGCTATAAATCTCACTGGGTGATCTTGGGCCAGTTATCCTTCAGTCTGACCTTCATAGGGTTGTTATAAGTATAAAAAGGGGGACAATGATAATCCAGGACTTCTTTAACTCCTTGGAGGAGCCAAAGACAGGATATAAATGTAGCCAAAAAAAAAAAAAAAAAATTCTTCCACAGGAAGTCCTGATATAGAGAAATAACACCTCAGCCTGTAGCTGAAGAATGGCATAATTGAATGTTTCTCCATATGTATGTATGTGAGAGAGATTTTCTGGCATGCAGAAATCTTAATAATCAAAAGGAGAGTTGCAATCTGCTTCCCCAAACTAGTATTGTGTGTGCTGTGTGCCTTCAGGTTGGTTCTGACTTATGGAGACCCTAAGTTGAATTTGTCATGGGGTTTTCTTGGCAAGATTTGTTTAGAGGGGATTTGCCATTGCCTTCGAGGCTGAGAGCATGTGACTTATCCAAGGTCATCCAGCAAGTTTCATGGCTGAGTGGGAATTAAATCCCAGTTTCCAGACTCATAGGCCAACATTCAAACCACTATGCCACACTGGCTCTCTAACATAGTATTACTAAAGAGAAAAAGCTGCCACTCCAGTGCCAAACCAGTATCTTACTAGATACCTTGCTCTGACCTCAGAAGAAGTAATTCACCATGGCAGTGGCTGCACCTAGTGGCACAGCAGGACATGTGTGCAAACAGCCACTCGTCATTGCAATGGAGGGCCCAGGTAACAGGGAATATCAGAGCAGCTCCAAGGCCAGAATACTCTGGCCTTTTTCCTGAGTATTCTGGTCTGTGCAAACACCACCATAGAGTTAGTTTGTACCTGGGCAAAGTACAAAGTATTGGTTATTACCTTTAAAACTTTACATGGTTTGGGTCCAGCTTACCAACAGGATCGCCTCCTCCAGTACACTCAGGGCCTTGGGGGCACATTTACTTCAATCAGCCTTCAGCTGCTCCTAGACTGGAGAATGACCTGCTTGGAAGAGATTTGACAGCTGAATATGCTGTCTGAATTTCAAAAAGCATTAAAGACTAATCTTTTAAATTGTGAATTTTAAACGATGAATTTTAAATGTGGATTGTTTTAATATGTGTATATCTTATCCTTTTAAACTGTATGTACAGTGGGATCTTGGTATCTGTGGAGGTTCTCTTCCAAACCCATCTGTGGATACCAAAAAATGCAGGACCTCAAGTCCATGATGTGCATGCACCAGCTAGTGCACCCATATCCATGCACCACCATTGGGGACAATAGGGGCTTGCCATCTGCGCATGCTTAAATCCACAGACGGCAACTCTGTGGATAAGGAGGCCCCACTGTATGTCCTTTTAAATTGATGCATATTTCAACTGTGGAAATACTCCTCCCTAAACTGCAGACCCCAGTTTCAGAGCTGAAAAACCGGACATGTGTGACCAAACAACATTAGAATGTGGCCAAGATGCAATATTTATTAATGAGGATGAACACACCTGTTAGAAAAGGATGCACCAGTTTGCTTTTGTTAGAGCCTACTGGGAAGGGCAAGATTCTGTCTCCTCCTTTCTTCTCTCCTCAGTGAGTTAACTGAGTGCAAACTGCTTCTGCACATCGAAGAGAGTTTACAGCAGTCGAAGTAAGCTGCAAACAAAGGGGAAAACTAGGAGGAGAAGAGAAACTGGGATTTTAAAAAGCAGTTGAAAAAGTAGGATGACAGAGGATTAATTAGGATTGTCCCAAATCAGGACATTTGGAGGCTATGTGTGACTGTGCTGTCAACAACCAGGTATTTGCACAGTGCTGACTACAGAACTTACATTTTCTTGTGAAGGTACTGTACATATTTTGAAGGGAGGCCTCCTCTCCTTGTCTCACTGTGCTGTGGCCATTAGTACTTTCACTAACTGAACTGACAGTTTCATTGCAGCTTGGTTATATTGTGGCTTTGCTTATCTAAAATGTATCTAATAGCAGATGAGTGATAACTCTTGAATCAATTGTCAGACAAATTGTTCTGTGTGCAGAAAGAGGAAAGGCCAGCTCTGTCACTCAAGCCAAAATTACCTCAATTTGAATCCATCTGAGAATGTAAGGAGAAACAACACAGTAAGCAGCAATCAATTGTGTTATTGTTAACATATAAAATGAAGAGCTAGAAGGGTGATTGAAGACTGATGCCATTCCACCTAGGAATATCCAAGTGAGCAAACTTGAGAAGTAAAATCAAAATTGTAGTCATTGACTACTATAAACATCCTGAAGCTGATAATGTGGGTGTTTTGACTTTTAAGAAAATATATCTGGGATGACATGCTTAACTGAAACACTAGCCTTAAATGCTGGAAGAGTGTTGCACAGAATACTTTAGCTACACAACCACATATGATTGTAGAGGATGAGGTGCATGGAGAAGACCATATATAGGTCCAGATCAAGACATTTTGCTGCCTGCTTTCCTTTCGCTGCATGTAAACTGACTAGAGTGGCAGTTCAACCTTACTTTTTTGTATGGCCCTCCATCAGACCTAAGACAGCAACCTAATTTTAGGGAGCTAAAACAGGTTGTGTTGCACACTCAGCAAAATCTTCTAGTTTTCTAACAGAGTGGAAGAGCCAGAGGGTTAAGGAGTAATATTCAGTAGGCAGTCACTGCTGCGGGCCAAAGCATTTGCTTCACTGCCTAATAGTGGGGTGGTCTTTCCCATGTGCATGCCACGTTTATCACATGCATTGATATTGATAGGTCACAACTGGGAGTGGTTTGAAAAAATAATGACCTTGCATGGGACAAGGAATGCTTGGGAATTTTCACACATTGCAGCTGTGTCTGGAAGACAGCTGCATCAAGACAGTTGCAGGTATATTCAAAGTGCAAGTCTTCTGGGGCTGGACCAAGACTCTTCCTAAAGTGACTACAGTCTCCCCTCCATTTTTGTGGGCTTCAGATCCGTGGTTTTATTTGCAGAGGGGCAACCGCCGTTAACGTTAATGGTGTGTGTGAGAGCGTGCAACCATTCAAGCCTATGGGGCTTGAATAGCTGCGGATTTCCGAATTTGTGAAGGGGGGGGGGTATGGAATGAATTCCACATCAATTCAGAGGGAGGACTGTACATCTCTTTGGAAAACCACAAGCTTTAGATGGCCGAAGTAGCTTTACTCACTCTATGCCTTGCTCCATTGTTCCGAGTTGTGACAAACACAAAGTCCTGCACACACATAAAATCTGGTATATGAAAATATTTTGTTTTTTCTTGTACATATACAAATGCATGGAAGAGTCATGAGACTGTACATGGGGCCTTGTTATTTGGTGGGATTGTTATTTGATGTTTTTAATTTGTTGCCTCTTTTATTTTATTGAACCCTTTCCTGTATTGTTATGTACTATTTATATGTATTATGCTATTATTTCTTAGAATGTATGCCATGAGCAGGTTTACTTTTATCTATTTTACTGTTTGTATGTACAGCGCTATGTATATCTACATCCCCATGGCAGAAATAATCCGGTTTGACACTGCTTTAACTGCCGTGGCTCAAGGCTATGGAATTCTGAGAATTGTAGTTTGTTGTGGCACCAGAGCAAAAGTGCTGGTTATTATTTCTTCTGTGCAGATGTAGCCTTTAATGCTCAACAAGGGAGGCAAAATAGATTTCCATTCAGTGCCATAATCTGGGTGGATTTTCTGATCTGAATTAGAATTAGTATTGCAGGGTACAAAAACATCTCTTATCTGCAAGATATGAATGTGTAAGTAGAATCAAGAGTAATCCCCGATATCCAGACACAGAACCAGGAATCGTATTCGCATCAGTAGTTATCAGCCTTCCTTGTTTGAAACAGCAAAGACACAAAAAAATAACCAACACAGGTTGAATAAATTTGTTGGGACAATTTCAAAAATGTCCCAATTTTTTACTTTCTTTCTTTTTTAAAAAGCCTGTACATTGTAGGTAACTGAAACCTGGAAGCACTGTTTACAGTTCTTCTAGTGACGATGTTGTGAAATGCCTACTTGGTATGAATACTTGTGTCTGTGTGAATTCTACAACAATTTGTGTCCTGTCTGCCTGGATAATGGTTAAAGTAGGTTAGGTATAGGAGACAGCACTTACTACTGACATCTTTCATGATGTCTGAACTGAAAAGAGGAAAACGTTGAGAAAGGTGTTAGCCATGCTTCTCCAAGAGGAAGTGAAATGGTTTATGACAGCTGGTGTGAGGGAATGAGGAGGGTTGCAGGACAAGGCTGTGGTTGGTATTTTTCTTCATCCACCAACAGTGTTCTGAACACATAAAAGGAGAGGGGGAAGAGAAGTTGGGACCCCAAGATAAAAGATTTCAAATGGACAATATGACAACAGTGCTCCTCTTTCATGCCCACTTCTAGAGCCTGAAACTATTTGCTGCTCTGCTCCTGTTTTCCCCCCATTACACTTTATAAATTCTGCCAATCTTTTTGTGATCCCTGGGCCTGCCAGGGCCTGCCCTTCCATTAGTGAGCAACTGCTTTATGCTGGGCTTCAGTGCAGGTGGCATCTTCCTAGCTGTTCCTCCTGGCCGCCCATCCATTGCTCTCTGTTGAAGGACCGAGCTGTGCGTCGTCGTACAGGACATGTGCCGCAGGGCAGAAATTCAACCAGATAAATGTTTGCATGTTGTCAATACAATAACCAGTCCTACTGGTACAAGATGACCTCCTTTATTTAAATCTGACATTGGGGCTGAGAGAGGATTCAAGTATCAGTCTAACAGTATTAAAAATATGGGCCGCTATAGTTGCACAGCATTGGTAAATCTAGGTAATTAATATGGGGTTATTCCCTTTGCAAAAACCCCGGGAATTGGTTAGGCTAAGCGTGGCATTACTTTAATGGTAAAGTAAATCTCGATGATTCGCAGTAGATTAGTGAGGGTTTCAGAATCTCTCAGCCATTTAACAATAGCAGCAACAAAAGTATGTCTGCATGTGCCCTAGCATTGACAGCTGAATTGAAGAAAGACAAGGGGAAACCTGAAGGGGAGTTTTGTATGGCAGGAGGATGATAACCTGCATTCATTTCTCATAGTCAGAAGAAAAATAAGTGTTCAAAATGCTTTAATTCTAGGCACCTGTTTTTTGTGTGTTTCGTGATTCCTAGCGTCCTAGTAAACAAACCAACACAACACCCCAAGTGGTGTGCTCTATTTGTATACATACTTTGAGTAGAGGAAGTGGATTGCATTGTTGTCAGTCATTTCCTCTCTGGGGTCAGGATGAACGTTTAAGTAAATAAATGTTCCTCATACTGCAAATGAGAACAGTAAAAAGGGAGACTTGCCTTTCTGAAGATTGGTGGGGGTGGAGAGATGGGAAAGGAGAAGACAGATGACTGAGACCAGCTTTGAATATCTGATTATGTGTATTCACTGAATGTTTTGTGAAGCTGTACTTAATTCCCAGGGGGCAGAAAACCACAGCAAGTGCTGTTTTTAGATAAATAATGCATGTGCCTGGTAACTAATTTGAAATATACTAGATGCATATATAAATAAGCTACTAATGATTATGTGCATGAGAATATCTAGAAGAGCACACAGCACATTTTGCAGTTATATAATTCAGTCTCACATACAGAATGGTACATTGCTGTACAGTACAAGCAACTTAAGACTGTAGTCATACAAATGAGTCCCACAGAAGACAAGTGAGACAGGGTTGATTCTACAATTGTGTGCAAAATTGTAACCCTCGTCCTTTCTTTTCTTTTGATTACATAGTGATCTTTAAAATATTTTTACTTTTGCAAACTGTC